>WBMY01009732.1:151928-264059 GCA_013397315.1 Donacobius atricapilla | reverse complement strand
TATAAAAATAATAGAAGACAGCGAGATGCTCAGGTACTTCTTAAAGAATAAGAGAAGATGTGTGGACGTGCAAAGATATATCAACAGAAATAGTCCCATTCTGTGCATTAACAGATGGATCTTGCAGGGTGGCACAGACCACTGCAAACTTCCCTAAAATCTGAACAAAGCTTGTGCTTAATAAGGATAACAAATCTCCCTGTAAGTAATTCAAGGGATAGTTCAGCACATTTATTGGTAGCTACTCCAACATCCAATTTATCTCACAACAAGGAAACTGCCATTTTTCCTTACTTAAAACATATCATGTCACAATATAAGAGAATACAAGGCTGGGAGAGACCCTGAGAGGCCTCTTGATTCATCTTTTTTTCAGGTAGGGATCAGTTTTATCCAACATGCTATTGTATATGATGTTGGTTTTCAGCAATCCTTAGGGACACAGATAGGACTAAATCCCTCATTCCCGCTTTCTCATAAAGAACTTGAATAGATTGTGTTCTTTAAATCTTCTAAAGAAAAGTTTATTTCATAGTTCTCAATCATTGTTTGGGCCTGGGCCTCTTCTGGACTGCCTTTATTTCTATATGTGTTTAGAAGGATATCAGCTCAGTTGAATGAAATACTCAATTCCTGAACCATCCAGTTCTGTGTCTGAAGAAAGGATGACTCTCCTACAAAATATATCCTTTTTTTTTTTTTTAAATCTCCTGCAGAGACATTTGTTTTCTTTCTTTCCTGTCCTTGCACTTTGATTTGGCATTATGATCCTTAATTTTCTGGACAAAAACTAAAAAACCATACCTTTCTAATAATTTCTCTCATAATGTGTTAAAAAGAAAATATATATAACCTGTTATATCAGAGGTGAAAGCATCCTATGTTATCTGACCAAGAGCTGGTGACCAGACAAGTCCTCTACTAATGGCCTCATCCAGCACCAGCTATGTTCATAACTCCATGTCAGTGAGACAGGTTTTCATCCATCTATTTTGGCCCTGTTGATTCCCTTTAATGCAAGATTTTAATCACTGTGTCAGGCAATATTAAGTGAAATGCCTTGGAGAAATCCAAAGGTACCTCCTCAGCACAGCTGTCTTAATCCTCCAAACCTATAATCTTATCAAAAAGAGATAACAGACTTGTTTAACAAGATGTACATTCCATTAAAACCATATTGCCTGGCATCAATTACCTTCTTAAGGTCTAACTCTTCATTGACAGAGTCCTGAACTTTCTGCCCCACTGTCTGGCCCAAAAGAAACATCAGACTGACTGATGGCCTCTGGTATCTCCCTTTTCTCTCTTACACAAGAATCAAAAAAAAATTTGCCTGAAGGTACAGCATTGCCTGGTTTANGTACACATTGTTAATTTGACAGAACCAATATTAAAAAAAAAAAAAAAAAAAGAAAAAAGAAGAACTGAGAAGCCCTGTTTGGTAAGGGAAAAAATGTTAATACCAAGTCAAAAAAGGCAAAGCACTACTACTAATGATAACACTGTAACAGTCCTAGCTCTTCTCCCTGAGCCAGAAGAGCCAGGTGGAGCTTCGAGCTTCAAATTATCCCTCCTAACCTTCTGGTCCCCTAAATCATTGTTGGCACCCACAGTAATTTTCAATTTCAGGAGCTCCTGTGAGTAAATCTTAAAAGACAGTGACTCCAGAGAGAGTGAACTTTGATTATTGTATTCTCCACATCACTATTTCTGACATTTTCCAAAACTTCCATGTTTTTCTTAGTACTACAGTCTAGTCTGGCCATATTGCTAAATTATTACAAGATCATACTGCTTGGGATACCACTTGAAAAAAATAAGGCACGAAAAGAGAAGTCTTTGATGGAAAAATCATGAGAATTTAGGAATAACTTACTTCCAAATAAGCCAAAACCAGACAATTATTTGTTGGAGAACCTAGGCTTTGGAATATTGCTAATCATTGGGTTCCGCAAAATAATAAAAGTCTGTGCTTTACTTCCAGCCTTCCTTATAAACATGAAATAATGTAGCAAAATATGAGAAAAGATTGTATTATAGTAATTACAAGACAGCTCAGAAGCAAAGGCATGTCAGTTTTCTTCTAAGACAATTTGTTTCTAGGAAATTTACCCAGGATGACTGGAATTTTTTCATGTATCAGAGATAGGCTGTTGTTGCAGAAATGGGTGCAATAAAGGGGTAACCAGGACCCCTGGGTGCTTCCCTGCAGCTCATGCAGAGGCAGAAGCTGAGCAGAGCACTGAGCCCTAGGTCTGCACCCAAACACCAGTCATCTATTCACCCCTCACTGAAATGAGTGGACTCAACTCCAACATAATTTCTCTTAGTAAAGGTCCAAAATGCTTCATATCATTCAGCTATTGTGAGATATCCCTGACATAAGCTTTTTGGAAGAAAACAGAAATACTTCCCTATGAGAAGACCCAGGCACAATGGGGGACAAAGTAGTCAAGATGTGTCCCAGAAGACTTCAGGAGAGTTACAGAGCAGCCTGAAGATATAGCTGAAAGCTTTTTCCCATCCCTCAGGCTTTTGAAAGTAACTCAGTCCCCAGAAAAGTTCAGATTTATAGTTTCAGAGGTAATTTTGTGAAGCTAGTGCTGTACATTAAAGAAGCACCATGAAGAAATTTAATCCCAGTAATCTTATATGTGCCTGTGTGCCCAAATATGTGTATATATTTTATATANAGCTACTCCAACATCCAATTTATCTCACAACAAGGAAACTGCCATTTTTCCTTACTTAAAACATATCATGTCACAATATAAGAGAATACAAGGCTGGGAGAGACCCTGAGAGGCCTCTTGATTCATCTTTTTTTCAGGTAGGGATCAGTTTTATCCAACATGCTATTGTATATGATGTTGGTTTTCAGCAATCCTTAGGGACACAGATAGGACTAAATCCCTCATTCCCGCTTTCTCATAAAGAACTTGAATAGATTGTGTTCTTTAAATCTTCTAAAGAAAAGTTTATTTCATAGTTCTCAATCATTGTTTGGGCCTGGGCCTCTTCTGGACTGCCTTTATTTCTATATGTGTTTAGAAGGATATCAGCTCAGTTGAATGAAATACTCAATTCCTGAACCATCCAGTTCTGTGTCTGAAGAAAGGATGACTCTCCTACAAAATATATCCTTTTTTTTTTTTTAAATCTCCTGTAGAGACATTTTTTTTCTTTCTTTCCTGTCCTTGCACCTTGATTTGGCATTATGATCCTTAATTTTCTGGACAAAAACTAAAAAACCATACCTTTCTAATAATTTCTCTCATAATGTGTTAAAAAGAAAATATATATAACCTGTTATATCAGAGGTGAAAGCATCCTATGTTATCTGACCAAGAGCTGGTGACCAGACAAGTCCTCTACTAATGGCCTCATCCAGCACCAGCTATGTTCATAACTCCATGTCAGTGAGACAGGTTTTCATCCATCTATTTTGGCCCTGTTGATTCCCTTTAATGCAAGATTTTAATCACTGTGTCAGGCAATATTAAGTGAAATGCCTTGGAGAAATCCAAAGGTACCTCCTCAGCACAGCTGTCTTAATCCTCCAAACCTATAATCTTATCAAAAAGAGATAACAGACTTGTTTAACAAGATGTACATTCCATTAAAACCATATTGCCTGGCATCAATTACCTTCTTAAGGTCTAACTCTTCATTGACAGAGTCCTGAACTTTCTGCCCCACTGTCTGGCCAAAAGAAACATCAGACTGACTGATGGCCTCTGGTTTCTCCCTTTTCTCTCTTACACAGGAATCAAAAAAAAATTTGCCTGAAGGTACAGCATTGCCTGGTTTATCAGGATGAATTATCAACTAAAAATAGCAGATCTGGGTAATTCTTACCTCAATCCTTCTTGATGCCTAATGTAAACTATTTTCTTGATTTGTTTATTTTAAGAAATCTGGTATTAAATTCTGGTTCATGTCTTCTTTTGATATGGATATTATTTTTTTTTAATCCACAACATCATTTGGGCTTAGACTTTTTTTGGTTTGTATCCTTTGAATATAGAACAGAAATACCTGTAGATAATTTTTTCTTTACAATTTTAGGTTTTATATATACTTCCTGCAGGATTTACGTCTGAATCCAGTAAATAACTTATACTTGATCTTAGTTTTTTTTTCTCCCCTAAAATATTTGTTCTTAATTTTTGTAGTCCTGGCAATTGTTTGCTATTCTATTAACTCTTTGGTTTTTCCCATCAATCATTTATATTTTAAAACTTGTAACTTTCATTTGTGGTTTTTAACTCCATTTCTTTCATATTCTTTACATTAGGGAAATGCTTCTTTCATAGGTGCTTTTTCCTGCAGGATGCCTTTAAAAAAACAACCAACCAACCAACCAACCAACCCAAACAACTGTTTTCTTGGTTTGAGTTTGGAGGGTCATGATTTATGGACCTTCCGGAGTATTCAGATAATGAATTTACAGAGCTCATTAAACTTTGCCAATTGAGTTCCCACATTGCGAANTAAAGTCACTCTAGGACACAGAGGTTAAGAAGAAGACAGTTGTGTTGTCCAACAAAAGACAGGCAGAAGTTGTAGCTGCCAGACATCTCACACTTCAATATTTCAAAGGTGTATTCCAGCAGTCTTTCTGACCTGGAATTATGAACACATAATGGTTACATGAGCTGAGATGACAAATATCTTCTCTTTTTCCTTTCCCTTCCAAATTTACAGAGCCAAAAGGATCCCCCTCTCTTGCCCAGAACTTTTCCTCTTTACAACCAAGAGGGATGTCTGTCCCATTTGCAATGGGTTCCAGGTTCTGTGTAATGAAGCTTCTTATGATTTCACCAGTTACAGTGCAGGCCACTGCCAGGAGACCAGGGGACTGTCCCTCCATACCTCAGGGTCACATCTGTAGTTAAAAGCTTCCTCGCCTTCTCCTGGAAAGTTGCTGCTCTATTCTACTCTTCTTTCTGCAGGAGACCTTTCCCCTGTTTTGGCCAATCCTAGCTACTTTCTGAATTGCCCATTTTGAGTTGCACAGAGCTTCTTTCTTTCCTAGTTTTTGAACCTGTTAGTTCCTACATATTGTTATCCTCTACCTAACCACACGGATATATCATTTCCTTTTCTCTCCTTTTCCAAGCTGTTTCTCTACTCCATACCCCTGTGATGCAAGCTCCATTTCTGAGACAGAATGTGCTGGGCTGTTGTGTATATCTGGATATGTAGTGGTTTCACATTTGCCAAATTTGTTTTGTTAAATCTAGTGTAGTGGTCTATCTTCCTACTATGGAATAGGATTAGAAGAAAGGTAAAACAGGCTTAATGTAAAGATAGAAACAGTTAGATTTATTAACACACATTAAAGGGTGCACAAAAAAAACCATGAGACCTTTTTAGAAGCACTCCCCTCCTCCTCCTAACAGTTCACCTTTCCACAAAACAATGTAAAGAGACAGAAAATCAGAACTCTAGATCAATACCACTTATAAAATAGTCTTTCATTCAGTCTTTGAGAGAGACAAGTCCCTCCTGATTTTGTTCTGGTAACTTTCCACAAGACACACAGTCTGTTTGTGGCTTCCAGCTCCCACAAAAGCAGCCGGCCTGAGAATCTGCATTTATGTGAGCTTCCCAAAACGTAGCCTTTCCCATGACTACCTATGGGCTGTGGACTTACACGTGGGATTTCACCTTTTAAAGATGCACAGCTCCACAACAAAGGATTTCTCATTCTTCACTGGTGATGAGGCCTCAAACATCTCATAGAATCACTAGATTAAAAAATCAGACACCTTTGCTTGAAACCACAAAAATCATCTCCCCATTCATGGTCCACGATTTAAAGGAAATATTACAGTCCGTTACCATAAATCAAAGGAGATTTACAGCCTAGAACTAAGGCAACTTGTCATCTCTTCCACTTAAGAAGTCACTCTTTCCTTTACTGACTTTGATATCTTCATGTTGTCCCTTTGCATACCTCCAGTTTGGCCTTTCCTCTCTCTTTGAGAAGGGTTAGAGTCTAAAAAAGTCTCAATCTCTGTTAGAAAAGAGTTAATATTTCCTGCCTGGGCCTGTGGGCGGCCACGTGGTCTCTGCTACTGTGTCTGTGAAAGCCTCAAATCCACACGATGTAGAAAAGCTCAGAAATGGCAGCCTGGATTTTCTCTCTCCCCTCCACCCCTCGGTCTTATGGGGTGGGTTTGGCCCAGCCTGGGCTCGGTGCTGCTCTCCGGGACCCGGGGGCTGGGGGTGGTCAGGTCATCTCCCTGGGCCGGGCCGGTGGTGTGGAGCAGGCTGTAGGATGAGCTGGATGTCAGCAGCCGTGGCTCCCCTTTCTCCGCCGACGTCTGCAGGGCTTGGGGGCTGGCTTGGCTCCCCAAGGGCCAGCCCCGGCACGGCCGCCCCGGCCCGGCCCTGGGAGCAACAGGGCCTGAGCCAGGCCCTGCTGCACCCCCCCTTGCCCCCAATGTTACCTCATGGCAAACCCGCAGTGAGAAAGGGAGTTTCCCAAAATCCCACCTGTATTTAACCCCTGTGTCCCAGAGGTGTACACTTGTATCCAATTGGCCAACCTGGCTGTCAGTTTTAGAGCAGATCACTAATTGGTTTTTACCAATTCATGCCAAACCAATACAGGATGTCAAGGAAATAATATCTACTCCTGACATATATGGAGATGATCAGCTATTCCTCAAGAACATAATTTTTCTATACCTTTATAGGCAAAGACTCTCTCCAGACAGGATTTTCTAATACATATAATGACCATTGATTTCTCTATTATGCTTGATAGTGAATGAAACTTGTCCCTAGAAAGCAAGACCACCATTTCTCCCATTAATTACCTTGTAAATTCCATTAACTAAAGAGATCTTACATCCTTCAACAGAGAGAGCCTAGAAAAATATGTTTAATAGTCAGTTTCTCACAAAGAAAATTGAAACAAACTACTGATATTTCAGACCTAAAGTAAAATGTAGCTTTTTGGAAAGGTTATCTGAGTTTGTTTCACTATAAAATTCTTTCTTTTCAGAAATCTAGACAGGCAAATTGCCCACTTTTCCTCAATTGAGCTGAGATGTTTTTTATATGTGTTAACAAGTAGAAGGCTGTATTTGAGTACACCATGACATCTCTATAAACAACGTATACTGGGGGAGGAGAGATGGAAATGCACTCTGATTTCCATTTAAGGGTCAATCTTACCACCCTTGAATACATAGAACTTCATACTTCACCACATGGATGCCGGATGAAAGGAGGGATTGCACACTAAAACTTCCTACCAAAAAAATGCAATGTTGAAAGCTGTCTGTTGAGTGTCCCATTCTTTGTATAAATTGCAGATCATTAAAGTTTCACAAACAGAGATCTGCTTCTTAAATCTGGACTTCTGAAATGAGCAAAAGGAGATGCAGAATCTAGGTCATATAATTTCAGGGACCACAAATGTCAACAAAACGTCATAGTCTGGGGTGATTAATATTCAACTGCAGCAACTACTACAAGAAAAATCTTTTGTTGTTGTTGTTCCAAAGCTTTAAAGATGTAACCATAAAACAGTCTGTTCAGCAGTTGTTGATGCTGGACTGGATTTTCCCTGATTGTAGGGTTCTGGACACAATTTTCAAAATTCCTACATTGATTTTTTAATATTTGGTTTATAAAATATTGGAGAAGGACGAAATGAGGAATAATGAGCTTATTTGTATGCCTCGTTGAATCTGAGGGTGAAGACATCAGGATACTGAATTCTTCGGTCTTTTGAAGCAGCTGCACCTCCAGGTTTTTTTGTTCTCAGGGTGAGGGCACACATGACAACAACATGACTTCTATTGTACTTCAAAACCTTTATTCCTTCCTTGAGTTACCCTCCACTGTATGAGGGAAGAAAAGGAATTAAATCCTCTCCTGCCTGGATTAGCTGTGACGGGCAGGCTGCTGCAGTTCCCCAAGTACTATTTTCTGTTGTAGGATGTCAGATCCACAGCCACTAAACTTGCTGGATGTCAGTGTGATTATTTTAGTGTAGGTATGGAAGGAGAGATGGATCCAAAATGCCTCCAAGGGCACCGTGTGTCTCAATGCCTGCCACCAGCCAGGGTGCACCACATCATTCACTGATAGCTCAATGTACCATGCCGGAAAAGCACCAGTGTGGGAGAGGGGCTGCAGTGCAAGAACAAGTCTGGCCCTGTTTGTTCAGTTGTCTGTGGGTGTTTTGTGCATGGAGCTTCTCCAAGAATGGACTCTAAAATCAGCAAGTTATTACTTGGCAGGCTCTGCCATGGAAGTTACTCTTTTCTGGAATTCCTCTGTGTCTTTTGTGTCCTGCCTTGAAGTATATACAGGTAATTTATTACCACACCTGCTGTCCCCAAGGTGTGTTTCAGAATGACCTCTCTTTGACTCGGCATTATTACCATTCCCTCCCATCACCATTTAAGTCATATCCCCTCCCTGCATTTTTCCCATATGAATTTAAAGGGGTTGAGGAAGCAGAGTTTAATCACTGATCTTCACTGGCTTTATTATTTTATGGCATTGAACGTCAAAGCTTGGCAGTAAGGGAACTTCATAACAAGCTATAATGATCCATCTTTTCTTAGGTATGGTGAATTTTAAGCCCCCTTCACTGATAATTTATTATTTCTACTTGATATATGAAATATTTTATTCTCCCAAGCTCTAACATGTAGGAAAAAAAATGCTATGAAGAAATATAGATCTAGACATGCTTCCACCAAAGACAAAACCCCAGTCCCTGGCAATTTCATTGGAAGCTCACAAATTTATAGGATTGTTCAAATGAAATTTGCTTCATTACCAAAAGTGTTTTACAGTGTTATCTACACAGTTGGCTTTCAAGACTCATGTAGACCCAAAGATAACATCCAGTTTTAACTCCTGAAAGAAATTCCTGACACTGCAAGGTCTTACAGAACTGCTGGAACCTCACCTTCTTTGGTCCTCTCTGGTTTGGTCTCCCAAATTCTGTCTTGTCTGTGGTCTATGCCATGCTCCTGGGTTTTGTTGCTATGGTAATCCAGAAGTTTTTTTCAGGACAGAGCTTTACAAGTTTATTATTTACATTTCATTGTTGTCCTTGTTTCCTTCTACTCGTCTTTCTTATTTCCTACCCGCCCCATTCCCATAGACTGCCTGTCCACATCATTAAATAATTAACACCCCTTTGTATTACACACCAGGGATAGCATTGCAAACATTAGCCATAAGATGCAATTCAAAAGTACAGGAATTCCTCTCTGATTTGAAATTAAGCAGGGGAAATGTTCAACCCTGAGATCATATTCTTCAGTGCATTTGCATTTCTTTATTGCTCACAGCAAATCATTTTAAAAACTTAATTTGCATTTCAATTTTTGTCATCCCATACTTACTGTATTTCACTCCACATAAAGAATGAAAATAGACTGTGAAACTTACTGGAAGCTAAAAAACTGGCTCTTCTTTTCTAGCAAAATGATGCAGTATTTGGCTTATAAACCCAGCAAGGGAATAACTCCAATTAAAATTGTTTTTCTTGGAATGCTTAAATATAGAAATATTTCTATTGGTTTGAGTCTTCATTTCACAGAACTTAAATTCAGCTCTAACCTGATGTGTTGGTACAATTTTTGAAAAATCCATATATTTTCTTCCCAGCCTGTAGACCCTGAAGTTGACTAACACTTAAAAAGAAGTTTTAAGTAAAATTGTTGAGGCTTATCTGATGAGAGCAGGGCCCCATGCTATTTCTGAGCTTAGTGATAGGCTTTAAAGCTTCTACAAAGAAAAAAATTCAAGCAAGAAAAAATCTCAAAATATATGAGCAAGCAAGAATCTGGGAAATGTATTGGAAACAAACCTGAAACAAGGCAGTTCTCTTTTCTGCTAGTTAGTTGAAAGCAGAATAAGAATTTTCAGGTTTTTTATCTCCTCTGGTCTGGAATTAACCTACCTTTCAAAGTTCTTTAAAGCCAAAAAAAATGTAGGACAAAATCCAAAATTAGCTCTTTGGACTGATTTCTGTCCATTAGACTTTATTTTTTTTGCAAAACAGAACCTCAACTTCATTATTTTCATGTCCAAAACCAACAGAGAATGCTTCCAGATGTAGATATACGGATTTAGTGTACTTCCACTGAAAACACGTGTTTTCGTGAAAATCTCCAGCTACCTTTCTTTGCCTGAAGGAAAATTCCTTACTCTTCTTAGTCCTTGAAATCAACTGCAGCAACAAAAAGGATGACTTCTGACAATTAGGAATTGCTTGTGATGGAAGAGGGTAACCAGGAGGTCACCTTAACAGAATAACTATGTTTGAGACGCTCTTTCAGCCCCAGAAGGACTCTCTGACCCACATAGAAATAATGCTTCTCCCTTATGACATGCAGCATATCTCTGCCACAATGTTGCTTTGAAGACTTGGTTTGTTTGGGGCTTTTTAAAGTCTCCAAGAAGAAATTCCACTGGCAGTCTTTATGCTGGAGAAATGAGTCAGGGATAAGCGCTGGATCTGTGGAGTTGACTCTTGCTACTAATTAATACGTATCCTGTGAGGATTTGGAACAATAATACCAATTCTGCCACCAGCATGAAAACAGAAGGTATCTGTTGTTCAGCGGAGAAGAAATCTCTTTTCCTGACTACCTGTCAGTAATTAATCACAGGGTCCCTCATAGGGAAAAAAAGGTGACAAATAAAACAGTTTCTTCATCAACCTGTTTCGAATGAGCAGGGCATCCTGATTCAAGAGTTTTTCATGTCTTCTATCATAGACAAACCAAAGTCCAAGAATTTTATCTCAAAAACTCTGTGCTCCGTAGTAATCACTATTATGCATGTGATATGTTACAGCAGCTCATGAACTGGACCTCAATCCAGAGAGTTCTGAAGGAATGCATTAGGGAATGTGGTCTCCCATGAGACATGGTTGAGATCATTTCCATATTGCTGGGCGCTTGAAGGCAAGGCGGGAAAGACTAATCCCCTGTCCCTGCTCCCAAAGCATAGGAAGAAGATACCATGTGGCTGGAGTTGGCTGTCATCCACCACACTGCTGAGAGGCTTTGGCACTCCTCGGCAGTCCTCTCCCTGACCTGGTGCCAGTTCAGAGCTCTGTGCTGCAGCCCAGAGCAAGGCTCCAAGCCTGAGCTCTGCTGTGAAAGCACTGATTGAGAAACAGAAGCAAAATATGAGGTCCCACAGGGCTAGAGGGAGGTAGTTTTAAAGATGAGGAGGTCATCCAGATGTGAGACCACTTGCTTCCAAGGGGGTAATTTGAGCTAAGCTCAGATTCCCAGACTTCCAGCGTGCAATCAAAGACAAATTATAGGCTCTACTTATGTTCCATGTCCCCATGTAGAGCATTTTCCCTTCTTCATGGAAATGTTGGGATGATGAAATGGAGACGTGTTGCCATAGTTGCAGCCATGAAAGCCTATAGGATCTGAATGGGACACAAGTGTGGATCTTCTGTGAAACTGGAGGGAGTTAGAATGAGACAGTGGTCTGCCAGGCCAGGATGTACCATGGGAGAGAAACTGGGATGCAGAATAATGTCTTTTTGCACTCCTAGAGCAATTTCAGAAAATGACAATAATATCAATAAAAATCATTCATGGCTCTGTTACACCCAAATACCCAATACAAAGCTCAGCTAAATGTCAGATCTCCTCCACTGTCATAAAAGAGCTTGTGCAATGCTGACAGTCAGAAACAAACCATTTAGGGGGATGAAGAAGATTGTAATGAGAAATGTCAGGGAGACAGAAATAGCTGGTCCCCTCACAATTTCACACTAAAGAAACATTTTCCTACATCATGAGATTAGGGATGAAAGGGGGTGAAGGAAGGTTATGCATTGTGCCATAAAAAGTCCTTATTAGAAAGAACTCTATGTAACTATAAATTTTATAAGCAGGGTTTCTTGCTTAGCATCAGCAAAAAGACAGAGAAAGTTACAAGGAAAGGTGTCATAACTGAGAAGGAATTCAAAATTTAGTTGTTTGTATATTTGAAGCAGAATGAACTGCTTTCACATTTTGCATCATGCTCACAGTTGTATCTGAGACCTTTCTAAGTGTTAGTGTGTCTAACCTCACAAAATCTTTGGCAGGATAGGTACGGTGGGAGGACACAGTTTCTAGGACAGCCAACTGCGAAACACCACCAGTGAAAAGGCAACCATGGCCTGGCTGCCTTCTGTGCTTGTGCCAAGGGGCAGCACAGCACAGCCAGCCAAGGGTGGCTGAGATGGAGGGGACACATGGTGGCTGCAAGGAGCCACGGGCCATGCTTTGCCCTGTTTATGACATCAGCCTGAAAGCAGAGAAGGAGGAGCAAAAGAGAAGGATGGTTCATGTTCTTCAACCATACCAGGGGGCCCCTCATCCAACCCAGGGTAGACCTTAAGGGACACGCCCATCTTAAACCTGAATTTCCTCACCATGTATATCCACACTGATCATTTTGCCAAAGACTGCTGGGCAGCTTAGAGCAACCTCAACTATGGCAGCCTAGACCCCAAACCCATGAATTAAATGAGTTTGAGCGGTCACAGATGGTCAGCCTTCAGTCTTCCAGTCTCATTAGAGCCCCATTCTGTGAGAGGGACGTTGTTAAAATCTCAGAGCATAGGGGAAAGGAAAGAAGCCACCACAGAGAATACCACGAGTTATATTTGCCCTGCAGCTGCCTCTCATCAGCTGTTCTGCAGGAATGTGCACTGGCTCAAGAGGGAGCAGTCAGGGTGGTCACACAGGGTGTAAAAGGCCATTGCTGAAGCACAGTTGAGCAGACAGGCCCCTTGTCCTGTCCTCTCAGGGGCTTCCTGCAACTGTGTCCAACACTAGCGAGGGTTTTCTCCAGGGATTAGCACCTTTCTATTTTTAAATAATTTACACAAAAGCATCTTCCTCCCGTTAGTCTGGTTATTTTTAGACAGAGAAAAATGCGCACTTTTATCTTTATAAATAATCAGAACCATGTGGCCTAAGCATTCTAAAGAGACCAGTTAAACTTGCTTTCCAAGGGAGGGATTTCGTGTGCGCACGTGTGTCTGTATGTGCGCTTGGCAGAGCTGAGCTGTGGTGGCCTGGCAGCCTCAGAGACTGGGTGCAGAACTCACAGCCAGCTCTACAGCCCAAGATGTTCTTACACCACTGTTGCAAAGCTGCCTTGGGCTATGTAAAGCAGGAGACAGGTAATTTTTTTGCATGGTTGTGTTTTGTGCCTGACTCAACATGACCAATAAGCACCAAGACCAGACTTGGAGCTACTAAAAAATCTGAGACAATCTCAGCATGGCAAGAGGGTTAGAGAACTTGATATGAATAAAGGCTGAAGGAACAGGGTTTGTTCAGCCCTGAGAAGAGGAAGTTAGTGGGGATCTAATCATAGTCTTCCAATACTTAATGGTAGTTGTAAAGAAGAAGGTACATCCTTCCTTCACAAGGATGCACAGTGTGAAGACAGAAGGCAATGGGCACAACTGGATTTAAGAGAAATTCCACGTGGATATAAATCATATGCTTCACTGTGAAAACAATTAAACATTTGAATCAGTTGCCCAAAAAAGCAGAAGAGTCTTCCTCAATGGAAATATTCAACACTTGAATTGGCAAAGCCCTGAAAACTTAATCTAGGTTATGGACTAGGTGATCTCTAGAGGTCGCTTCCAGCCTAGACTTTTTCTGTCATTCTGTGATTCAGAGTTCTTCATGTAAGACAGTTCCCCAAGTGGAATAATTAAAAAACTAAAAATAAAATCCCCTAAGTCCATCAAATGGACTCAGATAGTGAAGTAGAGCTCATAGCCTGTGTCCTAAAGATCAAGTTCTGCAGGCACAAAGGTTTTGATTCTGAGAGAACTGAAGGTGCATGCAAAAAGGAATGAGTTTCCATATTTGAGATACATATGCACAAAGCAATTCAGATCAGTTTATAGTTCACCATATTTTGCAGCAGAGCTGGTATGGAGATGCCTGGCCAATAGGGGAATCCCATTGTAGAAGGTGGTGTAGTCCACAATGACGATTTTTGTATCAAATGTAAAAGGATAAGCAAGATCAGCCCGTGTTTCTATGGAAGTCAGTGCTCCTTTTGCTGCAAACACCCAGCAACTTCTATAATTCATCTGTTGGCTTCCACTCCCATCCTGCTACTTGGCAGGTCTGTGCAGAGCTCTGGAATATGAATTTCCAAACAGCCAGCAGGAATCATGCTGCAACCTGCACATGGGAGTTGAGGAGACAAACATATTCCCCAGGAGAGCTTGTTTATTTTGAGTTCTAGAGAACCCACTAAAAATCTGTTGAAGAAAATAAAGACAAAGTCCCATGGTGACAGCTAATGCTGCAAGTAAGAAGACAAATGCATGTATGTGCAGAGTAGATTAGATGAGTGATCACTGCCAAAATCAGTCTGCATATCCTTTTCAGGTCATAAAACTGTTTTTAATAGTAGGGCAGAAACATGCTAACATTGCTTCTCTGTTTACTTGTTTGTTCTAATTCCTTATCCCAGGAAGTAGTCACTTTGAGCATTTCACACTATACATAAGCAGTTAGCAAGCCTAAAAATTAAGAGCCTCTGCTGGAGAGTGAATGAAGGTCTTTGTGCTGCCCAACCTCCAGCTCTCCTTGGCCAGCTGAGATTTACCCTCATGTGGGGACTCTTTGATGGATGGCATAATGAGGCTCAGAGGGGTACTAATCCCCCAGGGTTTAGGAGGGTCTAACAGAGGGTATGAAAGGCCATGCTGAAGCAGATTTCAGCAACTCTCAGCCAACAACCACTCTGGCACCGTTCCCAGCCAGCGTAGGTTAGTGCAGTCTCTGGGGTATTTCTGGCTGCCGAGTGTAGGAGTCCAAGAGGAGAGAGAGTGAGTAGGCTGCAGCATCTGTACCTCCCACAGTAAAAAGTGCAGTGCCAACCTTCCCTTCATAGAGACACATCTACATGCACACACACTCTCATCCTTGGCCTCACATGGCCAGGAGAAAATGAAACCTGTTGGGTTTGATGAGGGGGATGGCCAGCAAACACAGACACGACAAGCTGGAAAAGCAGATTCCCAAAGGCTGTTGTGTCCCCAGACTCAATTGAAAAATATTGATTTGTGCTTACAGAGGGGGCCATAAAGCCAGTCCAAGTGATCAGCAGAGGTGGGATGTGCCTGGAGTAGTCTTTTTAGAGATTAGGAGAATTTCAGATACTTGATCACTGCTGCCAGCAAGGGGCAATTATATATTTATAGACACCAAAAGTTAATGGATGACAGATATAGTATCGCCACTGCAGCTATACAGAGCAGCAAAACAGTGAAAGATGACTATGTGGCTCATCACTACGTGTTCTCTCATCTCACGGTAAATTAGACATAGAACAATTGTCCTTTTCCCTAGCTCTCATCTGGCCTTTTCATTTCCACCAATATGATTGCATATTCCAGTCCTTTTGACCTGTACTGAAGGAGAGAGAAAATCAAACACACACATCCCTTGAATTCATGACTTTTAAGTTATTTACATCTGTTATCTCTATTCAACCAGAGTACTGTAGGGGCTTTCTGTCACAGCAATATTTGTCACTGCTCTGACTTCAACCTTTCTTTTTGTTGGTACTTTAAAATGATTGGTTTTCTTTCTAAACAGGTGCTTAGTTTTAATCAGTGTTTAGCACCATTACTCATCTAAGTATTCATTATTTCTCAGTTCAGTGATGTTTAATCATCCCCATTTGATCAAACTGAGTTCTTCATCTGCTCTTCACAGCTTCCACGCTTTGACTCGGGTCCCTGGTGTACCCAGCTGCTTCTCTGCCTATAAAATTTCTCTATAGACATTTTATTTTCTACTTCATGCGCAGTTAGGATCAGGAGATGAATCCTTCCTTTGAGTGACTGCTTTAATATTCATCCCTTTTTTTTGCCTTTTCTTGTGCGTTACCTGCTTTTGGTACATGTGGGATTTCTGCCAAGAGGTGCTAATTTCTTATGACGTGGGTGTTGTAAAGCGACAGGCGTTAATAAGGTTTGATCTGTGACTTTTACTTTACTCAGCTTTAGGATTCATCTTCTCACTTTAGCTGTCTCTTTAACACCTTTGATAGGTCTATACAACTGTATATCAAGGCATATTAGAAAGGTCTCATTGATATTGATATGTTTGGGATGCACTCTTCTCACTCTCTCTTTGAACTAATCCTTTGATTGAAGAGCTTTTCATTTATGCTGGTACTTTCACCTTTCTGCCTTGACTTCCAAGGAAAAGTCATCCAGTCATTCTCAAGAGAGCCTTTGGAGGGCAGAACAAACTAGAGCCCCAAAGAAAGCAATCTGGCAAAGGAATATCCAGAGTGGCCACACATGTGTTTAACCCTTACTTTCCCCACAGAAATTAGATTTGGTTTTATGAGACAGGTTTTCAGTAGTTACTAAGAAGGATTTTCCTCCTAAAAAATACTTTCCTCAGGTTTAGACTTAGCCCTAGCAGCAGTGACTCAACAGCTACAAATTCCTAACTGAAAACAAGCCAATTATCAAGGCTGCAGCATCTGTACCTCCTAGTTAAGAGCCTTTGCAGAAAATGATGGACAGAAAGCGGCTCTGCACTTGACCCTGGGACCCTGACAGACTCCAGCCTTTCCTACATTTATGTATTGATCCAGACATCATTGCAGGGAGCTACTGTGCAATCTCAGCAGCAAGAGTGCTGCATTTTCTGCATCAAGTTCTTGCCGTGAAAAAATGATGTGGCATCACAGTTTTGTCAAGGGGTTGGTGTTCACAGTGTTAATTTAGATCCCATTCTGATCTCCATATGAACTACTTCTGCTGCTTCACTTGGTGCATCAAATGTTGCCTCGGCTACAGTCAGGGCTTCAGAGTAGATGTCTGCAGCTGAACTGTTCAGACTCTCTCTGTAGTCAGTGGAGAAAAAAAGGAATTTCCACAGGGCAGTTCATTCCATCTGGGAATAGGTGTCAAATTTGAAAAGTAAATCTGTTAAGACACAAGGATGAACCCAGGTGTTGACCTCTGTGTGGTGTAAAGTAAGTGCTTCATTCATACTCAGATAACATGAATCCCAACCTTGCCTTCTCTTCAATAACCTTTTGCAATGCTTTTTACCTTCTCATGGTGTTTCTTCAGAACAGAAGAGCACAGGGTTCTTCTCAGGCTCACAGCTCTCTGCAGACATACTGCTCTGGACTCACTTTATTGGGCCAAATTTGAACAGAGTCACAAAGTGTTTAAAAAAATCTTTTTAATGTCTCTTTCCTACCAACACCTCCAAAATCTGTTGGTTTCTGTGGTAACATTCCAAAATAGGAGCTGAGTTGTTCAGTATTCATCCTATTTGAGCAGAAAAAGCCTACAAGGCCTACAGTTCTCCACAAGTGTTCAAGTTCTGCCTTTTGGGATGGTCCTGAAAGCTGAGAGAATGGGAATCTCTCACCATTAAGTCCACCAGTGTGAGGACTTTTGACAAGGCCAGGCCAAGTCTCTGCAGCCTCCAGCATCTGAGCTGGACCAGACAATTGCTGTTTGCCAGGACCAGGATAAATCTCCTCACAGTATTCTCCTCAAGGAGCAACAGGTCATTAGGTTAATAACAGTAATTTAAAACTATAATTATCCCACCAACAGAGAAGCTGAGAAAAAAATTATGGAAGAGCCACTCATTTATCTCTTGCTCCCTGGGATGTCCTAACAGTGCAGACTATGCCACCCTGAAAGGAAGGGTCCAGTGAACAGGAGCTCATGTCACAAGGAGTCACATCTGTGGCCATAGCAGAGAGACCAATGAATTTACATTGTTTCAGGGTACCAGCTGGAAATGGCAGGGCTTCTTTCCACAGCACCATATCCTGCCGTGCTGTCACTTATCTTCCATATGCTGTGGGAGTGAATAAAAAATTAAGCTCCAGTGGCCTTTAAAGCCACTAAATGTCACCTTTTTTTTTTTAATAACCATTTACATTTAATTTGTGTCTATTGAAATGGGAGAGAAGAGGAAGGAAGTGCACCTGTATTTATTTATCTCATGATTTCCTGATGATTTTGTCAGACCTGCTGTCAATTAGTCACCAGTTTTGCTGTCGAAGAGAATGTTTTCTCCACAGAGTTTCACTGGGTTAAGTGCTTGTTTTGATTGTCTGTTGGAAACTCCTTGCTTAAACTGTGCACTGAGGGGATAAAAAATCTGCAGTCAACGAGAATAAAACTCCTCAGGTCTCAGTTCTCTGCCATCCTGTGCTAAATTTGTCCATTCACAGCTGTGCTAAGCAGATGTAAAGCTCACAACAGGAGTGAGCATCCACTTTGCAGTGACCCCACAGGGTGCCAAGTTGAGTCTTTGTAGTGGAGAATCTACCAATTATGGAAGAAAATGGGCTTTCAGCATTTATATATTTAAAGTAGCTCTGTGTATATATGTGTGCATAAACAGAGAAAATAAGAATTTCAGACGAGCTGTGCATAACCCCTTCAAAGCTGTGCCATCTGAGTCATCGAGAAACTTGGTACTAACATCATGACACAAATGTTAACATGCCTCTGAAGTGATGTTGTTTTCTATTTCCAACGACTGGAAGAGGATTCATCTGCAATGGTCAGATGGGAGGTAATCAAGAGAATCAATATTGCCTGGGGTGCCTTTATCCCATCCCAAAGCAGACATCTCAGGTAGGTAGGATGAATCATGCCTGATCATTAGTTATGTAAAGACATTAGATGCATAAAATTAGGATGAATTTTACCACTGAGGTTTCTATCTGAGTAAGAAAGCTTCACAATCTCTGAAGAAAAGAAAATATCCCCAGGGATTTACTATTTCTGTCCTACCAAAAGCAAACACTATTTGGGTTGGCTATTACACATAAATCAGAACATAGAATGACTTCAGAGACCACCAAACTCTGAAGTCAGTAAAAGTGATTTCTGTGAGCATTGGTAAGTTTTGAATCAAGCCTGAAAGAATCAGATCCTTACACCAAATACCTGTTTGAGATAGGAACCATGTCAGACTTTTTAGCTTTGGTCTTCTACCCCAAGACTGGCTGTTTGCCACCAGCAACAAGGCCCCCACAAGTCTGCTTTGCTCCTTTGCCCACCTGCATTTTATCTTGAACTGTTGCTGGACTTTCTCAGCTGTGAAGCTGTGGTAGATGGTGGATCAAGATTACTTTGACAGAAACACATTGGATTTTCTTTCTAAAACCAGTTTAAGTTCCATAAACCTGTTTGTGCAGAAACATGTCAGGGGAATGTGGGAGGGAGAGCAGAAAAGGACAGATACACCTTGGGGAGGCACTGTTGCTAGTGCTTCATCTTAGGTAAAGCAGGAGCATTTTGATTATGCATGAGAGTCTCACATGTTCAATGGCCTGATCACCCCTGAGCTCTTACCCTCCCCAAGTGCTTTTTGATACTGTAAAAGAGAGCCTTTGTTCCAAGTATCATATAATATAAAAAATCTATGGCACTCTATGGAAATGTGAATCACTTGATCCAATATTTAGCAACCTAAGCAGGTGCCAAACAGTAGAGTTATTTGGGCATTTTCCAGAAACATAGTTTATCATTGGGAAATTCCACTCTGTTGAAATGGAGATTTCTCTTGGGAATATGCCCATTTTGATGAAATTTTCATAAGGCTTCCATGGTAGGATAGGATTTCTGGTCAAAATGCCAAAGAGAGAGAAAGATGTTTTCACTCCTCTAGGGAAGCTGATATGTAATTGTTAGGGCAGCAGGTGAGGTCAGGACATCCAGACCCTAATCCATACCCAGAGCACATCTTTGGACTTGGCTGCCCAGTTATCTGGTTGAGTACCTGAGCAGTCCATTTGCTGTTCTCAGCTGACTTCGGCATCCTCTACAAGTGCTATTCTGCATTTCCTGAATAACTATTGGTGTAGGAATATGAACCCTAGTCCAAACAAGGCTTGAGACCCAGCCAAGCTCCTTCTCCTTTCCTGTCCAAATATTATTTATTCATTAGGAATGTAGTCATTGGAATGAGTAGCTATTCCTCATTTAGCTTTAGTGTGTGCATCCAAGTCTCAATATCTGTGGCCATGCCACACTTAAACTTGTATGTGTTCATGTTTACAGCCATGTTTAGTTTGCCTTCCCCTCACACAGCAGCCTGGTGGGTACCCTGCAGCTTGCACATTGATTAAAAAGTGCTGAGCAGCAACATGGGAGCCAAAAAGTTTCCATGTGTTCTGGAATGCACATCCCAGTTCCACCTAAATCTAGTAGAGGACACTGGTGAAGGTGCAGTGGTGGGTCTGGGCTGAGATGCAGGCTAAGGGCCATCTCAGTAAAGACAGAAAATGCAGACGCTGACCTCAGCAGGAGTTAAAGACCTGAGTCACAGTGGATGACACCTGCTAGAGTTGTGTGGATCCACTTACTTAAATGAATTAGTTGAAATTAGGAATATTCTTATTTATTTTAATTCAGTGAGGGGTGCTAGATATCAGTTTTTGAATTTGGCATGTCTCTGATATCTCTAGATGAGTGAATTTCTGACTTTTTTGCTGGTAAATTTCCATAGTTTTAGATTCTTAATGTCATCTGAGCAGACAAAAACCACAAATGTTTTAAAATTTTTTTTGACCAAGAACCATTTCATTATACCCAGAGCTCCTGAAAGAACCACATTGTGGGCAGTAATCAGTGAGAATTTTTTAAAGTTTTCTCCATGGAGTAAACACTGTTTGCAAGTACATCATCCATCAGGGTTCTCTGAGGCATTGTAGTGATCAGCAGCAAAACCAGAATTTTTTTACCGTGATCCCAGCAGGACTTTTTCTTATCTACAGACTCAGTGCTTTGGATTATGTAGGACAGGGTACACGGGAAGCCTACAGCATCTGAAAAATTTTCATTTTATTTCTCACTGCCTCATGTGTTGAACTGAGGCAGAAGAAGTATATTTATATACTCAGTTATGAGGACGGCTCTGTCTGTTGCTGAGTCAGAAAGAGTAGGTTTAGAAGGCCAGGAAGGGGAAGTGCAAAGACTGGAACAGTTGCTTTGCCAGTCTGATTTCCAGTTACACCACTTGACATGCCCCCAGTCACAAGATGTCAGAGTGAGACAGAAGCTGAACAGTAGCAGCCTCTTCCCCACTGCAGCCTTGGGGTTTGCTTGGACAGAGCGGATGTTGTGGGAACAAAGGGAACTGATAAAAGTGGAATAAGGGACAGAAAACAACCAAAGGGAAGGCCTTTTCCTGCCAGAGACTCTCACCATGGCCCTGGAGGTAAAGAAAAACCAAGTGGTTATTTCTACTGTCATCTCTCTTTCACAGCGCCACTGGTATTTTGGTCTTTCCTTAAAGGGTGAATTCTGGGCTCCACACATGGCACAATCTGCAGTAGGCTGGCACTTGATAGTTTTGAAATCTCAAGTTCACACCCCTCTCACCCCTTACATACCCAGGCAAATATGCTTTTCCTTCTAATGAAACAACAGGGTCTTCAGGAGAGTAGTAGTTTATCGATTTTTTCCTATTGATAAATGTAATAGAGGACAGACAGATGGAGCATTGAAGTAATATTGTCAAAACAAACAGATGATATCTAGCAAACAGCTCGCTTTAAGGCATTAGTTTGGGGCAATCTATGGAGTGTAAGGTGAACATATATCCTCAATATGCCATCAGTTTCTAGTCAGTCTGTACTGAAAATCTGACTGCAATTCCATCACCATGAGGATTGTCACCAACAGTATGAGCATCCTAAATATTTATATTGGAACATTATTTTTCAGTCCCATGCTTTAATACATTTACATACACTTGCAAATATTTAATAATATATACACATAAAGTATAAGAGAATGATTTATAAAATCCCTTTCCTAAAGAACTCTGCACATTTATTGCTTCCTTCAGTCATTTTGAAGGGAATATGATAAGAGTTTCAAAGAACCAGACCTCTATTGCATAGCTTGCAGACAATGTCTTAACAACAATCAAAAGTTCTAAGACAATAGCTCAACAAAACATGTGAGGAAATCCAATCCTGATTAACAAAACACTTAAGAACAAACATAAATTTCATTTTCAACAGCAAAAAGTTAAGTATGTCCTCGAGTCCCCCACTGGCCCAGCAGCTGAGCCAGGTTAAGGGGCCACAAGGCACCATTACTTGCCACATCACGCCTGACCCACAGGTCACTCTGACATCTGGCTTGGTCTCAAAATGCAAGCAAAAGCATTTTCAGCTCTCCCCAGCTGACTGCAGACACACCTGGAGTCCCAGGATCTCACCTGGGAATATGACCAAGCTGTTGCTCAGTGGAAGGGCAGCAGCCCAATTTGTTGTCACAAGGAGGTATCAAACCTCCACACACTGCTTTTCTTCAGAAAACCGAGTCTTTCTCCTTCTTTCTCTGAGAAGCCATAACAAAAAGGAAAGAGTGTTTGTTTAGATGAGTTTCTGACATGCATATAAGTGTTTGGAATTTATGCAATATAGAATTTAAATTGTGGTTATTCACTTTGCACATTGGAGTAAAACTCAAGGTTGATTGCAGATATTTCAGATATGGTCAAAACACAGATTACAACTTAGGTCTAAATCAACTGCTTACTTCAAATCATAAAAGGGTCTAAAATCTGTACATAGAGAGGTCAGCAGTAAATTTTTATTTATTCATGAGCCTCTGCCTCTACTAATGGCTGTATTTGCAAATATAACAGAAATGAAACATGATCTTTTTTTCTCTGATTTCTTATTGATTATAGCAAGATCCAATGAAAAAAATAATTGCTGCAAAGATTGTACAAATAAATGCCTGGCTATTATTTCACAGGTATGAAAATAAATTGGATTAATTCCATTGGTTTAAAACATGGCTATAAAATTTACATGGGTGGCATCACCACCAGACTTCATATACAGTACATTCAATTTCTATGTAAGTTTAAGCTTTGAGGAACTTTGATCTTCAGAGCAGCCTGAACATACAAATTCCTCCAGACACCCCAGCAGCAATTAAAACTCCACAAGCACTGAGCTATGAAAAATTTGGAAATACCACTAAGTTTTTAAGAAGTTCTCAGAGGTTCAAATATTTGGTGCAGATTGCATCAAAAATGAATCAATCAACCTTCTGGGTAGAGAGGCAAAGCTTCTAGGCAGGAAAAAAGTAAATATTAAATATATATACCCCTATATATATGTGTGTGTGTGCATATATGCATATATATGTGTATGTCTGTGTGTGTGTATATATATATATATATAAATATATAATATTTTTGCTAGTTTGTGCTGGTCCTGAGGTCCAGATTTTTTTTTTTTTCACTTTTCCCTCCTGCCACCAAAATCAAAAAGAAAATTAAATCCTCTGTTTTTCCAGTCCTGCCTCAAAAAAGCTTACTCTGATTTAGCTAAAACTTCCTAAAGTTTTAGAGAGAACAAACATGCTTTTCCCAGGAGCCCATGCACCAGAGAGCAGAGCAGGAATGGAGGAATTTAAGGAAACATTTCTAAGTCGAGCTTGCAGTGCAGAGTGAACTTTAGCCAGATGTGATGAGGAGTTCTGCTGCTTTTTTGTTTTTTCATTGTTGAAAAAAAATTATCATGTCATCAAAATGTAAACTTAGCAAGGAAGCCTGCTGATTTTTTTCTGGACAGACTTTGGTTATGTGGGCAAAAGTGGAACAAAAGCAGTTACTGTGTTTCTCATAAGCTTTATATCTGGGGTAATGGTTTGGAATAAATGTGATAAATAAAAACTTTGTCTATCCTTGCATATTGGGCAAAATAGAAGCCAGGTTTGAATGGGGGCTTCTGACCTGTGTTATTTTATAAACAATCACCTCTTTGTTTGTTTCTGGCTGCTGCCAACCATCTCTCCGGACACTTTGTGCATGATGAGTTCAGTGCAGAGACTGAGTGACTCTCTTGCTGTGGGAGCCACACTGGCAACGGATGGAGCAGAGACTGGAAACATCCCCCAGCCACAGAAAGCTGTGGGTGCCATTTCAGCACAAGGACTCACTGCAAGGGAAAACTAAGGATGTGACTTCTCTCTTTCAAGGATGGAGATGAAGACTGGAGTTGACCCTAAGGAATTTGCTCGTTTTTAAAACACTCTGAGCCTATAATATTAAGATGGGTGTTGGCTATGCTAGAATTACCATGGTAGTCTCCAGGTATTTAAATGCCTAAACCCCAGGCTGTTCCTGATTTTCTCTGTCTAGACATGGACTCTAGGATCTTTTATTGTAGAAAAATCTTATGCAGTGTTTTCTATCAACCTCCAAGCAGCCCAGGCTCGGCTGAAAATCTTTCATTGAGAATACTTTGGCAGATAACTGCTTTGGCCTTGCATGCAGCAGGGCAAACATTGGTGGAGGGGATCTGGGGACAGGTGCTGTTATCCTTGGATTCACAACTCACATCTGCTGCAGCTTTTAAAACTTGCCTTGCTTCCACTCCCCAGCCTTCAGCTACTTTAGTGACTTCAGCCCCCAGCTCCAAATTTAACAAGTTTCGGTATTCTGTCTACAGCAAACCAGGGGGTTTTGACTCAACACCAACTTGCAGAATGTGACACAGCGTTAAAACCAGCCAAGGAGGATTTGGGTTTGTTTTCTCTGCTAAAAAGAAGCTGTAATCCATTCAAGGTATTACCAAGGTATTTTGGAATCAAGCTAACTCATTTCTGAAGTTCATACTGAGGTAATGTGTTATTAACCTCAATTGTTCTGTTTTAATCTTCTCTGTCCATGAGAACAAAGTTTGGTTTTGGCTTTGGCTTAAAAAAATAATCATCTACCATCCTGACAAAACTCAGAAGTGAATGGAGCTGTGTGAAGGAGAGGACAGAAAAGGACATGAGGTACTGTGTTCTGCTGAGGCAAAAAAAAGAGAAGGATGAACACTATTTTTCAGACCATTTAAAGCCACAGGCATATATATATATGATATATATATCATATATCATGGGTTTACTCAAGTGAGTGGAGGTTGCACCTCTTACCGAGAGTGTCTGATCACTTCTACCCTTGGTACTGAGTGGTTAACCCACCCTGGGATGCTTCCAGTTTGTAAAGCAGAGGCAGCCCAGAGGCAGAGGAAGCTGCTCAGCTCAACACTCTTTCAGGGATTAACATAACTGGGTGCCTCCAGCTCTTCACAGATGCCATCCTCTAATCCTCTGCTTTATTCAAAGGACCAGGGACCATGACAAGCTGATAGTGACTGTGGCTTAAGAAGTTCTCCAGAAGCCACCAGCTGGCACTTTTCAGCAGTAGCTATAATCCAGGTTTACCAGCCAATTCCTTCTGAGCTGATTTTTCATCATGTAAAATGATTCTGCCTGCTCCACTGCACTGACAGGGAGAAGCAAATTGGAGACAGAAAACAAGTGGGAAATGCCAGTTAACACTGAGAGAAGTGATGTGTTTAGTGTAGACATGCTGGTGTTTCATGGTATTTAGGAGGCCCCAGGTCAGGCTAGAGGATCCTAAAGACTTTCCCATCTAGGAAATATAGATTACTATTTTGCAATTTATTAAAAAAACAACTACAGCAACAAAATAATTGTTTACTTGTGCAAAATATATCAGAGCAAGAGTTACAATCTGAAAATACTTTCACCAGTTCACCATCCCTCCCTGCAGCAGGAAGGAAATGGTGGGCAGGGCAGATGTCAACAGGAAAACATCTGTCTCAACACCTGGCAGAGCTACAAGGTAAGGATGTGGGTGGCAGCATCCTCCTGAAGGGAGCATCAGGTCTCAAAAGCCTGTGAAATAATTCTCACGACTGGGCAATAATTTGAAAATAACAATGCAATATACTCTGTGTTAAGTCTCTATATAATTACTTGTATCTCTTCTCTCTGTCCTCTTGGCAAGGAGATCCAGATGCTGATTTCACTGGTCAGCAGATTTCACAGTCATTTTTCTGTTTCCTGTGAAGGGGTTTCTGGTTTTGTCTTTCTCTCTCCTTAATTAATTCTGCATCATACAACTGCCTCTTTTGGCATTCCTGATTTTTTAATGTTCTTAGATTTATATGGTTTTCAATGATAATCCTTAAAACTAAAGTGCATAGCTATCTATTTAATCCAGTTTTCTGCCTTCCTTCCTTTTCATCTGTGTAATATGATTCTCTCCCATCTTTTTTCCTGCAGGCTGCCAATGCCAAAACAAAGCTAGTCCTATTACTCCAGTCATACATTTTTAATGAATTTTTGTTTCATACTGGCTATTGCATTCTTTTTAATAGATTTCTATCTTTCTTTCATGTATCATTTTTTATAGAGCTTTCTCACAGGTCTCCTTGCTGGGAGCCTTTAACAGTAAGCCTCAGAGAAATAGAAAGACTCACATCAGCCAGTCAGAGACAAGCTGGATCCAGTGCACAAATCAGCTGTTTCCACTGGGGTTGTCGGGAGCCCAGGTGCTCAGTGCTGCATCTTCACCCAGGTCCAGCACAGCATGAAACAGAGCTCCACAGCTTCTTGCTGCAGGAAGCTCAGGTGCAGCTGGCTCAGAAGAGTCAGAGTGAGCTTGTCTGGGCCATCACACACTGCATCCCATCCATGGCATTCCTCCCCAAGACAGCTGCCTCTAGGGAATGGCTGGATTTTCCAGGCAGCATTGCATAGGCTATAACTTTGTCTGCTTCTCTGCCTCTGTTGGGCGTGGTTAGAAGAACATGCTATGCATGCTGACCTTGTACCTTCCATTTAGGCCTAATTTATGTTCATTTAGTATTTTGTACTTGAACTTCCATCTCCTCGGTTTATCCTCTCCCAAGAAGCCTGCAAGTGCATTTGTTTTCAAAGTCCTTGGGAGGAGTCATTTCTCATCTACGATTTTGTGACCTTTCAATTCCCTGCTTGACTGTAATCAAGAAAGTGCAAGGTTTTTGGATTCTGCATATTTCTGCATTTCAGACAAAACAAGTATCAGTCTTTTAGGAAGAAAGGAAGACTTCACTTTTCTCTGCCAGAGAAGAACCTGATAAAAAAGCCTTTTATTTTCCTTCTTGCCTTGCTTCTTTTGAGCTGAAATATTCCATTGCACAGAACTGAAATAAATTGGTCAGAAAACTTCAAATGCATTACCTTCACCAGGACCTTTCTTTAGCAGCTAAGCCCAAAACCTCTGGTATGTCATTCCATTCCATTACTCCAGCACAGTACTATCAGATCTAATTTTGGGGACCCTCCATGGGCCATGGCTAGCCCATATCACATACCACATCCCTGTCTCCAAAGCCATTCTGTCTTTAGAGTCTATTCAGATAGAAGGATTTATCCAAGAATCCATGTTGAACGGGCCGGGATACCAATCCATGGCTTCATATACCACTTCTAGTGGATGTGACATTCAAAATATAATCGTAATGAATAACTGCTCTGCCTCAGAAGACATTTGAAATGACTGGATGCTGAAGAGAAGAGAAGGGAAGAGAAGGGAAGGGAAGAGAAGAGAAGAGAAGAGAAGAGAAGAGAAGAGAAGAGAAGAGAAGAGAAGAGAAAAAAGGTGTAGGGATGTTCTGCAATGCTATACAAGAGAAGCAAGACTTCAAATATACAAATATGGATTTTTCTATGTACATTATTTCACACAAGTATTTAACTTACGACTTCTTAACTTCAAGTTTAAGCTACCAAGGTTGTCATCTTGAAGTACAATTATACAAAATCAAATGTCAGTAAATACGTTTTATGTGCACAACCTGGAATTTAGGCAAAAATATTAGAAGAAAAGAACATCCTCAAAATGGTTCTAATTTTTTTTTTTTAATAAAGAAAACTGAAACTTCTGGAAAATTCCGCAAGTGCATTGTAAATCTGGCTGTTCTATTGGCTTCCTCTTACAAATTCCACAGTGATAGCGGGGACTTTGCACACAATAGCAGCTGATATTTGAATAGCTTGCAAGAGGTTTTGCTGTTAGCATCTCAGCCTCAAACACCCGGCAGTATTTCTATTTCCCCCCCAAAAAAATGTTTAGAAGGAAAACAATTCAAAATTGAGTTGTCTGGAATTATTTTTGGCCTGAACTTGAATCACCTTTGGCATTAAACATGCCTTTCATTTTGGCATTTGAACTTTGCTCAAGGAGATGGGGAAGAGCGCAGGCACAGTGCCATGTTTCAGAACAAAATACCCATTTTACATTACATTCCCACTGCCTGTATCTAATTGCATGTGAATATCTGACAGGAAATGGAACAGGATACTCAGTATTCAATGCTTTTAGGAAACAGATAATTGGTAAATTGGTCTTTGCTATAGTTAAAGGAACAATTGTTTTACTGGACTGACCAAAACCAAGTTACACTAGGGATGCCAAAGAATACTGACAATCTATACTCTACTGGGTGAAAATGGGATAATTCTTTTTCTCTTTTTTTTCCTTTTTCAATTTTTACTGCATTTCTTTCCCTACTCTGATGCTCTCTCCTTGTAGGTATGTGACTGGTAAGAAAAAATTATTTAACTTCAAATGCTGTTAAGATAATTAGCTGTCACATACAGGTTTTGCCTATTCCCCATCCAGAATAATGTCATTTTTAGCAAATTTTCATGGCTGGCCCTACATTACAGAAATGAGCTGTGTTCCTAATGATCATTTTCTAGCCTTTGAGATAGAAAATGGCTTTGCACTTTTTGAGCATTTTGAGACAATGATCTATTTATATAACAGTAATCAGGGGGTTCAAAGACATGGGATAAATAAAATTTCCTTTTTATTCCCACCCCTCCCACCCATAGTTCCCTGATAAAGAAATGTGGGGGAAGAACGCTTTTGAAAAAGATTTCCAAGAAGACACTCGTACCCTCTACCTAATGGTAACAGTAAATGATTTTCCCTATTAAACTCTCCCTTAAGCAACTTTTTTCTGGCCCATTCCAGGGTGGTTGGTGACCCCACATTTGAGAAAAAGGGTCCTTTTCATATGGACATGTACAATCATTGCTCAGCTTGATGGAACCTAAAAGGTTGTGGTTTGTGGTTGGATCCTCCTAGGTCTAAGACTGACCTACTTGATCTTTCCTTTTTCCTAGAAATTGTATCCCCACCTGGTTTAACTAATTGCATAAATTACTGAAGCCTTTTTGTTTTTTTTATTTTCTTTATCTTTGCAGGGGGGGTCAGGAAAAAGAAGCACATCAGCTGAGTGGTAACTGTTCTTGTCTTTATTACACAACATGATTTTCAAGAGGTGCAAATACCATTGGAGTGGATATGGTTTATGAACCCACCATGGACCCAGCCTAAGAAATGTAGTGCTGTTTCCTCAGAGAGTCATCATAACTTGTCATCTTGTCCAGCATGGATTTGTTAGTGTCCATGACATTATAATATAAAACACCTATTAAGAAGCAAAACTGCAACTGAATGATACAACTCAGTAGGTAAAATCAGATTCGCTCCGGGGACAATTTGAGTAGCTTCTGCAGTTCTAAATAGCTTCCCTTAAAATAAGAAAATGAAACAATGAGGAAAAGAGTACAAACATCTAACAAATATATATATGACTTGAAATAAGGCTTGTGGGCAGTAAGATTATATTTTACTTTCTACATTCTTGCATGAGAGAAAGAAAATATTTCTATTAGAAAGTAGAGGTGTAATTTAGATTAAACCATTTGAAGACTGATATGCCAGATGACAATGAATTTAATAACACTTTATAGTTTTCAGCATCTGTAACAGTAGGATAGTGAAGGACTTCATTAAAATTTACAATGCCCCTGCCAGATATTGCTATTAGAGACCACTAAAAGGAAGGTGACTTGCCCAAGGTAGTACTATACTGAATTCATAATTCATAAAGCTCAGAAGTCTGAGTTTTATTCCCTGGTCTAACTATAAAACCTAACTATGTCAGCCTGGTCCCTCACCTGGGGGTCTGGAAGTGCTGGCAGGGCCACACATCCTGGTGCCTATGAGGGCAATCACACCTTGTTGCTGTTTCTGTCTTCAGACAATTTGGTGTGTCTCTTTGCTCCTTAAACACCATCTCAGCTGGAGATGAGCTAATTTTTGTGGATTTTGCATGGACAACATCAAGTTCAACAGTCCCTGTCTGATAGATGACTCTGTGGCAGCTAAGAGACAGTGCTGCTGCACAGAGTGAGAACATTGGCTTTTTCTAGCAGGAGCAGCAGCCACGAGCAGCTCTGAAAAATGACACAGATGTCCATTTGTTTTTTAAAGATACATTAATCTTCCAGCAAAGTGTTTCTGAAGTTGTATTTGGACTTGGCTTTCGTTAATGTCCCACATTGCTAATTGATTTTTCTGACCTTCACAGCCCATATGAAAACAGGGCGGCTGGGGCTGCTGAGGGAAAGCACTGTTTGCTGCCACAAGAGCCACATGGCTGGCAGCCAGCAGCACAATTACACCACGTGCCTGGAATGATAATTGAGCTACTGCTCCCCTCGTTACTTTTAACCTTGTTATTAGCATTGATGCAGCCTTGGCGTGGCAGATTGACAGACAAGATGGGCCACAAAGACTTATTGTGATGACACTACATAGAAGGTCCTCTGGAGGCACCACAGTGAGAGTCCACTTGGGTGCACCCAAGGAGGAAATAAGGCAAATAGGTCTTATTAATAATTATTATTGCTGCTACTACTGCTGCCACTGCAGCTACTACTGTTACTATTATTACTTGCTGCATTCAAAAAGGATCTGGGAGGTGCATCTATCTCCTGCAGGACGGACAAGAACATCACGTCCCAGTAGGAGGATCTACCATTTTTCATTCCTTCCATCCCCTTTGTACAGTTTTCACAGCCTCTCTCATGGCTCTCTTCCAGTTTTTTGCCTTCTCTCAGCCCCATTTTTTCTGTAGCCTGACCTCTACTCGTCATCACAGGGGCTTGCGTAACTCCCAGGGACCCTGAGGTTAGTTTCAGAAGCTGGATGTGCAACAAAGAATGAAGTTCTAAGCTGAAAAATTTAATCAAAAGTGGGCCACCAGTAAAGAATTTGGCAGGAACTTTCCCTCAGAATTAGGCCCTTCAGAGATCTATGGTGTTCAAGTCTGTAGAGCACATAATGAGAGACAATCTCTTTCCTTGAGAAAAATTTATGGGCAAAGTTCCAGAGAGAAGACTAAAGAATGGGAGGTACATGCTGGGAGATAATAAAGAAGGACACAAAATGAGTTTCTTTGACGGAGAGAAAACTTTGCTTTAAAATTAGAAATGAGGAGAGAGGCTAAACGGTGATAGGAGAGGCAAAGTATTTAGTATAGATTTAGACTGATTTAGGATTTCACATCTTAGTATTCCTAATTTTCCAAGCACATTTTTTCTTGGGGTTTTTGGGTTTATTTTGTTTTTTGTATAGAAGCTGCAAACCTGTTCCTTTTAAAATTTTACTTCTCTTTTGCAGGATATTTTGCCTTTTAGGTGATGAGATTTTTTTTTTCCAGTAAATTCCCAAGATTATCTCCAGGCTTAACAGGTGTAAAAACTACTTCTACATTACTTTAACTTTTCTATTCTCATTGCTGGGTCTTTTTATCAATATTTTTTATGTTTTACATACATCTCAGGGGTACCAGGTAACTTTTAGGCCCAAATTTAACATAAGAATTCAGTCCAAATTTAATAATAAAATAAATTAATAACAATACACACAGCACCAGCTGAAAACAAAACCTCTGAGGCAACATGAGTCATAACAATATAATGATCCATTAGTTACTGTCCTTTGCTTTTTTCCTTTTCTGCCTTCCACAATTAAATACTAATGGTCATGAAGAGATTCTCTGGGGCTTTTTCACAATGTAATTTTTCTCAAAAGCATCTACAGTTGCTCATGCACTATTGTTCAAAACATACAAATAAGCTGCACCATCCAACGTTGCAAAAGTAGAATTTTACTGCCAGTTGGAGCATGTTTAAAATGCTTTTTGCCAATTACAGCCTGAGAGAAACCAGGGAAGAGATGTTTATAGATATTCTCTGGTCCAGGGGTGGATTCAGACACAAACTTCATGGGGGGCTGTGCAGCATCACTGCCTCTCCTGTCTGATGGAGCACTGCTCTTATCACTGCTGATGGAAAGATTAAATCCCATTAACTGCCATATTTTCTTATTATTCCCTCTTCACCAGGAATTTATCCAGCATCAGGCTCGGACCACAACATGACACATGGTTCTCATGTGGGGCAGCTCTGGTTTTGTACTGAGACTCAGAGCAGTTCTTACAAGGATGTGATCTCCCAGCGACATCCTGACTCTTTCTCTCAGCTCTCCTCAGCTTCAGAAGCTGTAAATTTCCACTCACAAGTGAGACAGGAGCCGAGTAAGGGTAGCTGATTTGGCCACTCCTATTGGAAAAAAGAAACAAGAAAACAATATTGAAACCACATACAATAAATAAAATGCCAGTACCAAGTAATAAGGGAGAAGGAATCGTTTTCAGTTGTTCACATAGGGCATAAGTGATTTAGTGACAATTTTTTTTATTCTTTAAATAATCAAAATCACTGTTGTTATTTCTGGATGGGATGTGAAGGAAAATTCATGGGTTTAAATACTGAGAAAAAGAGGAAATTCAGCATTCTTGTAGACCCAGTCTGGCAAAACACACATAGCTTAGTATAAGTACAAGGGTTCAAGTTCAGACCAACACTCTGTGCTTTGCTCATCATTGCTGTTCTCTCAGAGCCACAGCCTGACATCTCTCTTCTGCCAACCTCAATGTTTTACATCTCACATGATTACATTTTTTTCTTAAAGACTATGCTCCTGGAAGTATGCATTACACAAGAATCTTTGCTTTCTCTTGAAGGAAATTAAGTTTCCAGACCTCACTGCTGCAGGACAAGGCTTGGAAAACATGAATCTTAAGTCAAACATAAAGGCCCCAGAGACCAGATGGAAACTCAGAAGCATACAACCANTTTTTTTTTTTTTTAACACTCCCTTGCTTTTAAAGCTGTCATACAATTGTTCTCATGATACCTGACTCATGATTTCTGAGTGCCCAAGGTTGGCAGTCCAGCTTCCTGAGATAGGAAGGTTTGCCAGTGAGAAGCCCAGCAGTTCTGAGTGAGGGGCAAAATGAGCAAAGCATCACTCCTGAGCTGTGCAGAGCATCAGTCCACAGGGATGGGTCCCTCCAGGCTTTGGAACCAATTGGCAGGCTGTGTCTACTCATGGCTCCAGGCTGCCTTCCCCTTAATTGTCCAATTGCATGGGCTGGGCAGGAAGGCTGTAAATATTTAACAAACATGCCTAAGTCAGGAGCTGAAGCTATACAATCATTAAAGTCAAGGCAGAGCTCACTTCAGAATGTAAGTCCAAGGACTGTCTGGAGGGATTTCCATTGTCCGCGGGGGAAACCTTTTTATGACCATGACCCTAATCTAGGCATACTAATTAAGTGCCTAAACTGAAGTTGGATGAAACCAGACTGAATCTTCATGTTTTCAACGGCTTCCTCTTCCAAAAGAGATTTTTACTGCATTCATGAAATGATTCTGCAAGTAAGAGAAAGGTCTAAATGGCCACCTGAGCCAACTCACAGGAGAGTGCAGATAATCCACTTCCACTCAGATATATCTCATTTTTCAAAGTATGTCATATGGATTAAAATTCATGCCTTGCACCTGCAGGACATTTTGGTGTCATGAAAAAGAAAAAAATCAATAGATTCCTCCAGGTGTTCATTAACAAATGCATGGGGAAATTTATATACAGGGGTTACAGAGGTGCCTTTAAAAAACAGTCCCTTTATTTGGGTATTTCAAGCCACAAGCTGTGGTGGTGGTTTGAGGGGTATGAAGCACCCCCTGCAGTGAGAAGCAGGGTCTTTGACTCAGGGTGCACTAAGATAGCAGGAATATACTTTCTGCCAGTCTCCATGAAAATCTCTAAGATATCTCCTTTTGCACACACTCCTCACAGAGCTGCTCAGTCAGCTGGGTTGAGCAGTGGGTCCTTCCACAAAGGCTGAGCCCTGGGCAGCAGATCCAGGGGTCGACCAAACCATAACCTCCGGTTTCACCCCAGATATATTTATGGTCCCAAAGACTGGAAACAAAAACCACACATCTGTCCATACCCAAGAGTCAGGGAGGAGAAGGTGTGGGAGTTGAGAGGAAAAGAGGTTTCAGAAGCCAGGGGGATGATTAGGAGGAGGAGGCTGGTGTGATCACACACAGAAGGAAATATGTAGATGTGAGCAAACACAAGCCAGGATGCTGAACAGAAGCAAAAGGCTTCCCAAAGCAAGAAGTTTGGAAATACCAGAACTAAAGTTGCTAGGGCAGCCATAATTGGCCCCACTGTGTATAAGCTTTAATTAGACAACCACAAAATATTTTTTCCACAGGGCGTAAAGATCATTTCCAGTGCTGGGACAGGGTGTGGTGCTGGACACAAAGGCTGATGGCCCAGCAGTCACTGAGGCTGATGCCATACTCAGGGGACAGCTGCAGGGACAACAGAACAGAGCTGGGCAAGCAGCAAGATGCTTTCACTGTCGTAGAAAGCACAATCACAGATCCAGCAAAGTAGGGCTTGTCCCTTGCTGTCTGATGTCATGTAGGAAAACACTGATTCCTGTGTTTCCACAGCTGGTTATTAGCTGGGGACTTCTTTGGATATGTGACTTAATGAAATTGTTCAAGCCCAGGCTGGCTGGGGCCATGAGCAACCTGACCTACTGGGTGGCATCCCTGTGCATGGCAGGAGGGTTTGAAGAATGATCTTTAAGGTTTCTTCCAACCCAAACTATTCTATGATCCCATGACTAATACTCACAGGTCTAGAGAGGAACACTCACACTTGAAGACTGAAGGTGCTTCACCATGGAGCAACCTGACACGAGGCTGATCCTCCTCAAGCACCCTCCTCTGTGTCACAGCAGGCTTTGGACAATTATGTCCTTCTAGTAAACCCTTATAGAAGCACCAGAGAAAAGTAGTATCTTGAAGTGACATGAAAGCTGAATGTGTATGTTTAGTAGTGAGGTCACAAACAGACAAAAAGGCTGCTGGGGCTCAGCACAGAATCAGCTCACAGAGGTGTTTGAGAAGAGGCTGCACTGCTGCCTTCAACATCAGCATCCCCTTTCCTTGTGTGAGCACCCCAGCTGTGGCCACATTCCTGTAATACTGCAATCATGAATATAACATTAGCACCAAATACACGGCAGGCTAATTACACTGCTCCCCATGCTGCGGCTGCTGCTGCACCTAAAGAGCCAAGAGCCACTGGCTGACCTTACAGAGGTCATAACACTGAGCCCCTGCACCTCCTCCTCATTTTTTGTCTCTCTTTTTTTTTTTAGACTAGTGGTTTTTAATTGAGAACCTATCCTCACTGCCCTTTCACAAATGAAACATGATTTTAGTCTGGTTTTTCAAGTGCTCTCATAATCTAAAGAAAATCATCTAAACTACTCCCAGGTCTTTACTGTGTCACTGCTATTACAATGGTATCAGTACCATCTTTTCAATATTTCTCTTCAGCTCCAGCACTAAAGGAGAATTTTGGATACACACAAGAATTTGTGAAGCTGTTTTTGCTGACCCAGAGAGAAGCATGTTATTTTGGACCTCCCTTTTGAACATCAACGCAAACTAAAATGAAGGAGAACCAGAAAGGAAGTAAGTGGCTCACACGGTAAAATTGCTTTCAAGAAGAAATGACTCAGCCGTTTTCTGCTTAAACGCAAACACATACACAAAAATATCCCTGCCACATTATGCTGAAATCACCCTTGTTTCAGCTGGAAAAATAAAGAGCCACTGAAGCATGATGAAAGTAGCTGGAGCCAGCCAGCTCCTGCGCCGAATGCCCCACGCTGCCCTCCCCCTCTGCTCTGCTCTTCTGCTCCTCAAATCTGACCAAAAGAAAAGGGTTTTGAAAACCAGGAGGGGAGGGGGATCATTCCTGGCCTCAAATCAGACTTTTGCTGCCAAGTTGTGGGCCAGAAGCAATTTCTTACAGCTGAGTTATAAAACTCTGGGCAGAAAAAGGCTGGGAAACAGAGAAGGGTTGAAGACAGAGGGATTTTTGATGGAAAGGCAGGCATGACCTTCACTTCAGCAATGCAAACGGGTGATATTGGGGTCTTCCAGGGTCAGAGAGGTCTTGCTTGAAGGCAAAAAGATGAAACACCATCCAACAACAATAAAAAAATTGAGATATTTTCTTTCTTCCTTCCTTTTATTATTATTTATTTATTTCATTTTCAGGCCACTCTTGCTCATTTATCTGAGTTGCTTTAAAGTACCTGTCAGTTGAATCACTGAGTCATATAATCAGATATTGTCATTTTAATGGTGACAATATTTCTTGAGCTGTGTTTTTTGTGTTTTACCTTTGGCAATTATTGAAGACACTCCCAGAAGTTCAACAAGCCCAAAGCCTATAAGACATTAATTGTAGTTCATCTGCATAAAATCTGCTTCTTAAAAATAATTTTCTGTGTTTGCAAATGTTCTCTATCAAATGCTAAAGATCTGGACCTGTCTGACTTTAGTCAGTGGGCCAAATACCAGGAATTAATAATTTTGTGAGTATTTAAACATGAGACTGTACTTGTATTTTATTCATTCTGATGCAAGTATATGTACAAAGAGTGAAGAAGAAAAATAACCATAGAACAAGGGAGTTGCAAAGTGGCTTTATAGCCAAGTATCACACGTAGGATTTTGCAAATGGAGGAGGACCGGCGTCTCACCACAGGATACAGAGCTGTGCACTTTTTATCACTGCTCTGACCTCAGAAGAGTGTTTCCCACCCTTGTTAATTAATGGGCGTACTGTTCATTTCGAAACAAAATGAAAAACATACAAAGAAAAATAGTCACAGAAAGTTTGTTGCAGTGTTGTCACTTTTTTTTATTTCCAGAAGAATAAAAAATAGATGAAATATATTTCATCAAATGTAACTTTCATTTGTTACTTTTATTTTGCTCCTGATTTGCTTGCTTGCATTTTGAAGGTTTCTGTGTAGGAGTATTTTGGACGGGTGGGAAGAGGGTTTTCAACATTTTGTGGAAACGCCTCCAGATACTCTGCACCAGTCAACCTTGTAAATGGGTTTTGCTCCAGCATAAACTGCTGCTTAGTGAGCTTGAGGTTGATCCATGGTGTCCATGTTGATATGCCCTCAACCTGACCTTCAGGAAACACCGCAGTACGGAAATTCTGTCTTTAGGCCATTTACATCTTTGGTCTTGTGGCTTTCGCCTCTGAGCATAAGTGCATCTGTGGTTTAGGGAGAGGTTTACCAGAGATCAGCCACCAGAAGTCACCGGACAGTCAGTGATGATATCAGCTGTGAGGCATGTCTGATTTAGTTGAGAATGGAGATTTCTAGCTATCAGTGATCTTGAAATGTTGATAAGTTGCATTGTGTGAGCCTAGGACAGGGCCTTGCACTTTGCATTTTACACACAGCTGCGCTGGGGCTCAAGGCACCAGGAGCACCAATAGTAAAGATAAACAGTGTCTTGGGTGGTTAACAGTTAATTTCTATTCTGTTTTGACAATACTGTGAAGGGCTTTTAGTTTCCCTGGATCAGTTTGGGGAACTACTTGCAGAAGGGAACTACTCATTCTTGGACTTGGAGGAAGCAGTGACTACACCACAGCCTACAGAAAAATCTGTTCAGCTAATGGTCAAGAATCATCCTGCTCATCTGCTGATAGTTGCTCATCTCCACAGTCATGAGAGAGCCACTGACTGTGGGCCTCAGTAAGAAATGTAAAGGAAATGCTCACCTTGCAGTAACCAGGATTATAAGTCATGAAAATATGTCTCTCTCATCCAGACATGACATATTTTTGTAAAAGACTCTTCAGTGCACTCTGCTGCACAGCAGACCCTGGTGTAGCTGATTTCTCCTGTACTCTCTAAAAATAGTTCATGGATTTGTATCTTCTGGTCTGTGTCAGAATTAGGAATGGGGCCAAACCATATCCAATTACCAAGTTACCACTGATGCTGGAAAACATGAAAAAAAATCCAAATTGATCCTTGGATTTAATTTCATTATACAGCTTTGCCAGACCACATTTACATAGTTTACAATTTGAAAAAGAAATACGACTAAAAAATTTGAAGAATTTTCAGAACTGAAATCCCATTTTTGTATACTACTTCAGCCAGATCTTCAAATGCAGGGAAGTATGTAACTCCCAGTAAAGTCATTTGAAGGCAGTTGGGTTCTGAATGTCTTAGCTATTTAAAAACTCTGAACTTCAAAGATAATGGATCTTACATCTTATACAAAATCAAATATTGGGCTTATATGAGACTTGTCCTGTCTGAAATCATTTAACTGGCATCATCCTGCTGTGAACAAGACAGGATATTTGATATAAAATTATGTCTCATTTTTTTTCCATTCAAAAACTGAAAACAAAGCCCCTCTGACTGTTTTATTTATAGTGAAGATGCTTAGACTGCCTTCCATGCAGTTTCATGTTCATGTCAGAGTTGGTGTAAGCTGGTCTCAGTCCTGGACTGGACACCTCAGTGAGTTCTAGAGACTTGTACTGCCACTGCTTGCAACTCTTGTTTTCTTGTTTGCTTGTCTGCTTGGGGAATTTTTTTTGGGTTTTTTGTGGGGTTTTGTTTGTTTGTTTGTTTTTGGTTGGTTTTTTTTTTGAGGTTTGGTGCTAGTTTCACCTGCAAAATATCCAATCCAGGGTGCTGGTTTGCCTTGCCGCTCTGTCAGCTCTGTAGAAAGTCAGCAGTTGCATCCTAAACCAAACCCAAAATATACTTAAAAGTGAAATGCTGCTCAGAAGGCTAAAGGAAATGCTTCTGTCTGCTCCTAGATTATTCAGGCAAAAATCATTTTTAGGTTATCTGGCCACTTCCCAGCCTTTCCTGAATGGAAAACTCAGCCAGCCTTAACCCCACTCCTTTTAGATGTTTGTCGCCAAGTTGAAATCCACTGGAAAGATGTAGGACTGGGGATTGTCTGCCAGGAGGCAGGGGTTTCATCCCACTCCTACGCATAAAGCCATAAATCATACTCTGCCATCAGATCATTATTTTTCTTCTGTTTCTTATAAACACGGCAGCAGCATCAAATGAAATATGAGCCTTCCAAGGCTGTTGGATTTCCTTGTATGTACTGTAGAAGGCAACATTTGCAGACATATGGCATGCAGGCTACTCTTAGAGAAGCATTTTGAAAACTGAACTTGTACATTTTTGAGTCCAATAATTGTAGGTGGTCTGGGTTACTAACCCTAAATCGCTTCAGTGGTAACCATTTCTTCTAGTTCTACACATCAGTCTGCATGACATTATGTTTGATGGGGTTTTATTAAATAGATATCTCAAATACAATCCCCTAAAATGAACTATAAAATATTATCTTCTGGATGCATGGCTCTTGTTTTTTTATTAGAATTGCTTATTTGGTTACAACATCCAGGAGTATGTTGGTCAAGCACACCTCGCTTGCAGTACTCTGGTGAACAATCTGGATCTACTCTCATTCCTTCACCAATTTGTATTTCTTCCTGATTTTTGCTTCTTCCTTTGCCACAGAACTATTGTTAGAAAAATGCCAAAGATTTTCTCAGGACTTCAGTTGTTGTGAGAGAGGAAGACCATGGAAGTATCTCAAATATTTTGTTAGTTTTGCTCCTTTGACTTATATTTATCTCCCTATGTACAGAGAAGAGAGAGAGAGAAGTGGAGGTCCATACACATATATTCATATCCATAGATAAATACACATACAATATATTTTATAATTAATTATTTTTATGTGATTGACTATCAAGTTACCCTCTTCTGTGTAGGAACTGTGCTGCATAGGCGTTTCTTGGAATTTGTGTATTTCAGATGTGGCCATGGAAAAAAAACAAAGGAAGAACAGCCTTAGTTTTCTTTGGTACAGGGATCTATATGAGTAAAAGCCCAGAGACTTGAAAGGGTGATGAGGATTGTTGTGGCAGGCAAACAAGTGTCAAAAGCTTTGTGAAAAGACAAAGAGGCAGGATCTGGCCATGTGGGACCTTGTATGCAAGGGTGGCAACATCATCCTGACAGCAAGCACACCAAAAATCCTCCTATGAACTCTCAAAAGCTTTGCTGCTCTCACGCTCTGCTCCTGGATGCTCCAAGCCTGCTGTGAGCAATTCAAGGGCTGGACCCAAGCCCAGAGGTCCCCACTTACAGGTTTGGAGGCAGGGCATCCTAAATCACACCTGTAACTGCACATCACACACACTCAGAGTAATTTCTCAGCTTCTGGAGAACAACCTGCAAAGCAGGGTGGCCAGATCCAAACCACCTTGAGGAAGGACCCTGCCCTTCCCCAGATCATGCCCAGGGGAAGTTTAAGAGACAGACCATTCGAGCCAAGCCATAATGGTGACAGGGTCTGGCATTTTCACAGGACAAATGATACGTTTCCAGCTCCTAGAACTGTTTCCTGACACGATTTGAACTCCTGGTATGAATACAGCCCTTCACCTTGCCCCGGCCACAGTGAGGCATGTGGCCAGGAGCAGTGCACCCCAGCCAGGATACCTCCCTGTGTTTCCCTGCCCCAGCACACGGCAGCTGTGACCCATCTACAGTGACACTGGTCCGAGGACATCCTTTGTGCTGAGCGTGCAGCAGGTTTAATCACACTGTGCAGCCTTTAACATGATTGTGTTCATATTTATTGCTGCACTGACACAGACAGCCCAGCTACTCTGCTGATGGATACCCTCGTACATTAGCTCAGTTAGAAACCTGATTTCCTGCCTCTAAGTGAACTGAGAGATGCTCTAGATGCTGATACAAATGTCTTATAATCCAGCTATAGCATACCATTAGGATAATTGTCTTGAGATCAGTAGTGCCAGATTGATAGTCCCTGTTCCATTTGCCAGCAGCGCAGGTGCAGATGCTATTAACAAATGCATCCACACCTTTTTAAAACGCTGCTGAGCACTTTGCTCCAAGGCTAACCTTCAGCAAGGAATTCCTTGAGTTAATTATTCACTGTGTCAGTACAGATAAAATGCCCAAATTAGAATTAATAAAATGCTGGAAAGTTAACCCTGAAGGGAATAACTCGGAGAAGGATATTACACTGACAAGGAGATTGAGTAGATGACCTAATAAGAAAAATTTAGTCCCTTTTCTAATTTCTGTTTTAAGACTTTACCAGATGTGCTTAAATCCCAAGCACATTACATGCTTTGAAATACTCATCCAGCCCTGGGAGCCTCTCAAACTAATTTTTTCTCTTGATATAGTATTCCTTACTGTTATCTCTTTGGCCTTGTTGCTGCTGACAGACTGATGCGTGCATTCACAGGTAATTCCACTCAATTAACACTCACTGTTTGTGCTCGAGTGTTCATTGTGAAACAGCTTCGAGGAACACTTTGGATAAAGCACAAAATCTTATTAGTTGTTTACATTTAATTGTTCTCAGCCCACCTCTGCTTTTAGTTGTGTCTGCAAAATTATAAGTATTTAAAACTAATGAAGTAAAGAGCATAAACAAAAGTGAATGATCGAATAGGTCTTCTTCACACTGAACTCTGAGATTTCAAGTGGTGTTTAAAATTCAGTCAGAGCTGCAACTGTGTTATCTTCTGCTCACTCAATCCTCAATCGTGAATTGGAAGCATTCATTATTTATCCACATCTGTCATTCATAAACCTGTTTATTATGAAAGGGATTAGACACTTCCCCCATACAAATCCCATTATTCCATTGGATTTGTAGTCATACCATCCTTCTCCTTTGAAAATGCTGCTCTCTGTTCCTTTAGTAACATTGAGCAGTTGCTGCCATTTAGATAGACACAGGATAAATTCCACATTTCAGCGGCCCTTCACAAAGTAGCTGCACTCAGTCACACTGTCGTTCACGTCACCATCCACTTGGACCAAGTAAAGCAGTGGTAAAAGCACACAGAATGCAATGAAACACCAGAGGGTCCTCCCTTCCTCTCCAACATGTCGTGGGGAAAATCAGACCTTCAGACCAGGAGTGTGGAGTTGCCCTGGACAACAGATACACCACAGCTGGGGTCCCCTGACACACACTGGGGGCAAGACATGGTCCATGGACTGTTGGGGAATTAAATATTTGTAGGATGGTGATGTTTATAGCAAGAGTGAAGAGAGGACAAAGAAACAGTGCTGGTGATCAAAACCATAGCAGTCTTGGAAGTTGTCCTTAGAAAAAGAGCTAACAGACAGTTTTTTCAGGCAGAAAAACAGGCCAACAAATTGTGCCAGATTTTTTCATCTGGTGGTCGTTTTATGATACGCACTTTTCCAAAGGCAGATATTTGGAAGGTAAGTATTAGTGCAAGTATCCTTTTGAAACGCAAATTTTCTTTGCAAATGTCCCCAGAGAGAGCATAGATCTGAGACATTATTTATTATTATTATTTATTATTATTGTCGATATTGATATTGTTATTATTGTTGTCATGTTACTCCTGGACTGAACAGAATGGCAACACATTGAGTAAGAGGGAAAGATCTCTTAATACAAGTGCAAGGACAAATGGCCATTCTTGCAACAGTCTTGTTTTGCTTTATTCCATTGCCCCAGGATACTGCAGAAAACTACTAACATATAGCCTGGGTCCAACTGCTTTTAGGCACTACTGCAGGCACTCAAAAGCAGACCTGGTGATGTTACTCCCTGCATTTCCAAGCACATTTTTGGCTACAGGTCTGAGCTGGGCTCTGCTGCTCTGATCAGCCAGATCTGTGCAGTCATCACAGCTTTCCCCAGCAAGGCAGCAGATGTCTCCTGGGACCAGAGCCATCTCTGCCATAAGTCATTTGGTTTCACTGAGGTAAGGCTGCAGCTACACTCATCTCAGGGGTCTGGACCTCGACTGCTCCTCTGCATTGCCATATGCTCCACTGTAATTGTAAGCTGCAAAGTAAAAAACAAATATGTGGCTTAAACAAGCCTGCTCTGTGTGGTGTTATTTCATTTAAGGATTAGGTGAATCAGCTTCACTGAAGAAGGCAATCTCTCACCATATGCCCATCCAGACCCCTGGGGGGCTGCTGCAGGGCAGGCGGGAGGTGTGTGCTGTAAGGTGTGTGACAGCTCCATGCGTCCCTGTTGTTAATGCCTGGCTATAACAAATGGTACTTAGACAAAAAGTACCATTACATTTAAACAAGGCCTCTTTGGGTAAATGCCTGAAATCCAGCAAGGACTGTCCTGACCTCTCAGAGAAGGAGCCTTGAACACCCATGTCAAAATTCCCACTGCCATCAGTGAGCCCAGAGCATCATCTTCAGACTCCTCTATTTCAATGCACAAATTCAGAGCAATGAAATCTTAAAATTCGAATTACCTCAGCTCCTCATGTTTGCATCTCTGAGGTAGCACTTATTCACCTAAACCTCTTCCTTTCACTCAGAGAAGAAGCAATTATCACAAGGAGTATCAGCCACAGAGTCAGGCATATATATATTACTGAGCATCAAGTTGTGACAACTGAAGGACTAGGGAACCAGAAGACAAACAGGCAAATGTTGCATTTGCTTTTGAGACAGGAACATAGCAAAAAACTCCAACCAGCCTCAGACTAAAAAACCCCAAACCTTGCAATCAATAAGGAACAAGAGAAATTACCAAGAAAAAAATATCGATATGTCAAATGGTAAAATTGTAATACATCGTGAGAAAAAAAAGGTTAATCTGTGTATCTACCATAAAGTCAAGGGATACTGAGAGTTACATAGGTAGAAACTATATTCTTTATGAAACCAATCAGAATAATAGGTGAAAAGGAGGCAGACAGACTGATGGGCACACAACCTTCTTTCAGTGAACTTCTGCAGTTGCTTTTCATGGGCACCACAAGTATACCTCAGACTTTCAGATGTGTGCCAGCTCTTACTCATCTCCCTTCAAGCTGACAGAGGGTATGGCCTGACTTGGAGCTGCGCAAAGTTTCAAAGTACTATCTGAGATACAACTGTGATTCCACCACTTTTATAGCTATACAGAGTTAAGTCTTGGTGGGAAACCAGTCAGATATTCCCTCCGTGAGGCAAAAGGAAGGGCAGAATCTTGATTCTCTCTCCCTAGAGTGCGTTCTGCACAGTTAGCAGAAACAAAACACTATTTATATCACTAGCAATGACATATTTTATTCTGAATTCTTGAAGGAAACAGACTTCTAGAATAATGAAGGGAAAATAAAAGTAGTCATTTCTTTGGAGGAGAGAGATGCTTCAAAATTGAAAAAGTACTGGACATGTTGCTTTTATAGGAATCACTTATCTTGTACCTGCTCCCTTAACTTTCTCTTGAGCTCCAATTATGAATGAACACAGCTGTGTACATGAAGGGTAAATATCCACGAGTCAAATACTCCAAGAGTCATATTTTACTTCTCTTTAATTTTGTTTTTCATCTCTTCATGCAGTTCTACTTACCTTGTGGGCCTGACTTCAAAAACTCAGCTGGTGAAGGGGCAGAAGGTCCTTCTATAACTAGAACAATAATTCTTATTGTCTTGAAATATATCCCAAACATATCCAAAAGCTTTCAGACACAGAAGAGTGGTCTTAGTATTAAGGGAATTCAGTTCATTGCAGCTAGAAAAGATTTTTTTCCATCAGATTCTATTTAGTTGGCTGTAAGATACTCATTGAATTATTTCACATAGCAGTATCACAAAAACACGGTATGAAAACAGTAAACAAATGGCACTGATTTTTTGTCTCATTTACTTTAGTTTCATACCACTTCAGTTTCACTTTACCAGTTTTTTATCTAATATAAATCAATAGATTTCTACTGCAATCAATAGCTCCAAAGTGATTTCATCAGTTGAGGTTGAGGTCTATTGGGTTCAGTGAAACTACTGCTATTTGTGCCATAGTAAATAGGTAAACAATCAGGTTCCATATTTCATATTTTATTATATTGCTCCTTATGAAAAAATAAGAATAAATGAAAAATGTTTCAGAGAAGTGGGAATGGACAAATGTGGAACATTCAAGGATTTCCTAAGGAGGAAGAAGAATATATATTTTATTATGTAAAATAATTAGCAATAAAAACATTCTCAGCATGTCTAAGGTACTGCTCGCACAGCATCTTGGTTATAGCTATTTTTTGTGTCTTTCTTTTACCAGTGCCCCAGATGGTTTGGGTCATATTTTGTTGCATAAAGATGAAAAAATTAATTTAGGTTAAATGTGTCAACAGAGGGTCGTTCCATCAGTGAAGTGCAGTTGTCTCATCTGAGCCTCTACAAGATTTCCAACAGAGAAATGCCCATTTGCTCCCTTCCCTACTCCACTCTATGGAGCTCTGTAGGGTAGAGATAATTTTCTTGTGCCTCAGTATTGCTTTGATTCTGAAAGGCACAGGCATGGATTAAGGAAACACCCCAGCTGAGCAGCTGCTATTTGTGAATCTATCCTCAGGCTAATCATATAGCTAAAGCTCTAATAAAGCAGTGAAACTGGAGCCTCAGTGCTGGCAGGCCATTTTTTGGCATGAATTGCAAGTCATCTTAACCAGAAAGGTAAAATGGTAAAAAAAACGAGAGGGTATTTATTTTAAAGCTGTAAGACAGTGTTGTTAACAAACCAGACTGTGAACCTCTTACTCACACTTTGATCAAAAAAATAAAGGCAGAACAACCCCCAAGAGGCTGAAATTTCAGGTACTTTTGTGAGCATCCAGGAGAGATATTTTTCTGTTAAGGTTTGAAGTAAGTCCAGCAAGTCATTTCTTAAACAGCAGCAATAGTCTGAAAAGCTTGTGTTCAGAAATAGTACTTATTTGAAAGGTCTGCTCCCCATTTTCATGAACTAAACAGCTTTCATGTGGAATTTCTGTACCTACCAGTTAAGGGGAAATAACCCCCAAAAATACCAAACAACCCCTCTTAATTTGTAAGGTGACTATATTTGATCTCATATCATTGGGAGTTCAAAATTCCCAACATCACCTTTCCAAACAGTGCTTTTTCATCTTCACAAAAAAACTGAAAAATCATCTTGCCTTCCCCCGACACCTTTCTACCAATTATAACTCAGGAGGCTGTAATAAATTTTTGAATTTGTGGACAAAACCTGACAAGCCCCAATGAAATAATATGAACCATTTACAGGCTTTCACAATAAAAAGAAAATAACAAAGCCATAGATTTCTACTTCGGTCATTTTCCAAGATGAAGGAAAAGAAAAAAAAAGGAAAAAAGAAAAAAAGAATGGAAACTTTATGTTTTAGAAATGCCCTAAACAGGCACAACCACCTGTCTATTCTGTGGGTCCAGAGTTCCGCCAGGAGGTAGAAGTTGGGGTTCAGTTCCCACTTCCCTCCCAGAGATCAGAACCTAAAGGAGGTTACTCTATTGCACAGGGGAATAGTCTGCTGGGAAATACTTTGTGTCTTGGTTTTTTGGGGGGTTTTTTCCCTGTAGATCTTGCTCTACTCTATACAGAATATTGAAATATTCATTAGGCCAGAGAGAACAACTCTATATCATGGTGTTTAGGCCCTGCAGTGGAGACACAGGACATCACTCTCATGAATATTTCAATATTATAAACAAAGTAGAACATACTCTATCAGAGGTATTGAAAAAACATTTCCTCTGTCTCCATCCTGCTCTGGAGGATACCAAACAGTCTGGTACATGGGGGCTGTTCCTGGGAAATTAAGGTGGGCTCAGATCTCATCTGGCAGATGAGGAAACTAAAGCCTCCTTTTTTTGCATTTTGAATGAGTGGCTACCAGATGCACTATTGAAAGACAGGAGACAGGTGGCTTTTGGATCAACTAATCTATCTTTACGTATCTCTTTTTCTTTTCTGCCTCTCACCCTCAAGAATGACAAGCTCATCCTGACTTTTGGAGCTGTTCTAAGCCCACTGAAATGCCAGTTTTGGGCAGAATGCTCAAACAATGCTTACTCAAATCTGAGCATTTTGATGATATTTATGTTTTTCACAGCTCTAGGTTCATCTCTAGGATTATACAAACTATGTCTAGGCTTCTTTCTACATCTCCTTATATTTGGACAATTCTGATTTGTCTCTGATTTGGTGGAAACGTAGATGGATAGGTTGGAGGGAAGGAAAAGGGATAGGAATCTAAATATATATCACTGTAATTAAAAAAATCTATTAGAATTAACAGTTGTGAAAGATATTGATCTGATTTCTATGTTACAGATTTAAAGCTGAAAATTGAAAGTTACTAGAAGCGATGCTAGACTGGAATTTGTCCATATTATTAAAGTCATAGGATTGGTAGCTGAAGTTAGACTCAAGTAAAGTGCATCAAAAAAGTCTTAACCACTACTACATTTCTGTCTAAGAAGAAAAAAATAACAAAAACTAAAACACAGAAAAAATCAGCATGCTCTGTTGAGAAATGCTTCCTGATTTATGTGTGAGTCCACTCTGGAGGCACAGCATGGTATTTCTTCACGTGCTATATGGAATGCAGTCCTTTTCTACCTAAAAGCTCGGCTGAGGGAGAATTTAGGCCAACCATTTAAATTTAATTGCGAATTTTGCTCTTATGACTATACATTATAACATGGGGGCATGGATAAAGTCAAGGAAGAACTGGAACAGATGAACCTTTGGATGTTCAAAGCTTTAACTTCCCAGGCTCTGAATGATAGGCATGCTTAGATCAGAATAAATTTTTTTTGTCATCTCCAGAGCTGAGAATATCCCTTTAGCTGGCTGAGGAAAATAATGTTTGGAAAATCTCTGTGTGATATTATATTGCTTATATTATTTATTTTGCCTGAATTTGCTCTGTAGCAAGCATTCTGGAAGTAATGCAAGTAAAATAACTCAGCAAGGAATGACATAAATGCAGTGAAGTGTCATTACATATAGCTTCAAGAAACACTCTCCACATACATCCACCTAGTTTTCTTCAGTGCTGTTGTCACAGGAGAGTTTGCTAAGGATCCTACACGATCAAAATTTCAAACACATCTTTCTACTGCAGTTTACTCACCAAAGAAGAATCCCTAGGCTCCTGAATACCCAGGGAATCATTGATGTTCTGGGAGACAGGTTGTCACATAGAAGCAATGAGATTGTGTGTGTGTTTTTGCTCCTCACAGACACACACTGATTCAGGCTACATCTGCATCCACAAGTGCTGTGGTGCAACAGGAGCACCAGATCATCCTATTGCAAATTGCAACCATCACAAAGCCATTTGTGCTAAGGACAGCAGTTATACCATCTGACTCATGGGGTTTTACTTCAGGACAGCTCTAATCTTGTCCTCAGGACAAAACTCCTTTCAGCTGCTGGAGCACATTGGTGCTTGGTCACCTGCAGCACAGCACTTGGCTGGATGTGGCTCATGCACTCAGAGACAAACAGTGCAAAACAAAACTGTAGAGTGGGGACAATCAGGAGAGTAAAAAGCACAAAGCTTGAAGCTAAAATCATGTCTATTCCTTACTTCAAACCCATCATTTCTACACTGTTGTCTCAGAAAACCACAGGCTCCATTGCAACCTTCAAGGTTCTCTCTCACAGCAGCGGATAAAAGCAAAGACTTTTCCAAGCCACCAAAGCCAGGACCGCAGAGGGCATTACAGCCTGGCTGCAGCTCCCGTGGCAGCTGTGAGCCATCCTGGATGCCTCTGTGATGGCAGTGGTGCAGGCTTTACCAAAATAGCTCCCACTCTGCAGTCATTTCATCACTTTGAAGAAGCAATTTAGATAATCTGCTAGGACTACACAGGTACATGGAGCTGGGGGCTCAACCATCCCAACTGGCCAGAGATGTCAGGATGAACCTCTAATCAAACCTATGTGTATTGGAAGAGGAGATATTAACATCTAAGCATATTACAATTGCCTAAGAGATGTACAGTGGCAGACAGGTGGTGATGTAAAACTGTGATCTTTACTCAGAAGTCAGTTCATACACTGGCAAATATCTCACTCCTTGCAATGCTTAAACTGAGGGATGTGGGACAGTTACAGGGTTAGGACAATACACAGAAAACCTCATTTTATGTGGCTAGAAAATCCTTAGGAAAATTCAGATGGTTTTCATAAACCAAAACATCTCACCAGCTTCACTGGAGGTTTTAACACATCTGGTTTTTTACCCATACACAAAGATAAAACTCCATGATGCTCAAATTTTTCATGTCAAGAAAAAAATACATCTACTTTTCCCTCTGCAGTTGTATGTCAGCCATGGGAAATGCACTCTTTCACTACCCAGGTGTTATCAGAACCAGATCCCATAATTGTTTGATTCAACATTTAAACTCAGCTTTTAATGATATGTAAAAAAGCTACAAAGGAAGAGCTTTACTTGAAACTCTCAGTTATAAAAACAAATTATCCTAAAAATGCACCTAAGCCATTTGGAGATGGGGCCTACATCTTGGCAGGCTCCACAAGATTGCAGCACATTACAATACTTCCTCAACATAAATAAAAATAATCTAGATAATTTTTGGTGTCTGCACATCTCACACAGCAGGGAGCAGACCCAATTTGCTGCCCGATGACAGTGTCATATAAATATTAAATATTAATAGTACTGTTACTGTTAATTTGGCAAAATGTGATACTGTGTAAAGCAAACTTTGTCTCTTTTGGCTGTGCTGCAACAAGGAAAACACATGTTCTCAACATTTCTAGCTGGACAGCTTTCTTTTACAAATGTTTGCTTTTCTTAAATTAACATACATGAGTGGGTTGGGGAAGGGGGGGATGGTGGAGGGGGGTTGCTTTTACCTGAAGTCTTTTTTGTGAGTTACATTTACACCTAGTGGAAATCTGGGCTGAGGTGATACTTGTCTCTAATTCAGAAACAGTCTCTCATTCATCAGATAAAAGCCAGGAAAAGCTGTCTAAAAAAATTCCTGTCTTTGACTTTTGTAGGTTTTTGTGCAGTTCCTGTCATAAATGTAGGTCAGAGACTGAAGGTAGTGGCTGGAGCAATTAAGTGCTCTATTTGACACAATTGCAGATCAAATAAAATAAATGAGAGTTTAACCATTATAAACATGCATTTATTCTTACGCTTTCCATGTGCTGTAAATAAGAAATATTTACTTTCATGCAATCTGGAGACACAGTATCAACAGTGAGAAATAATCCTCATTAATATGGCTATCGGGATATTTGCCAGCATCCTCTTCTTTAGCATTAAAAAAATGTTTCTACCTTATCCCTTCATCAGTGTACTTGAATCATGAAAGGTGAAATGAAGACCAGAAGAAGTCTGAAGGAGATATCCCTAACACTCTCTAAGGACATGGTAGAGTATGAATTGCACTCTTAGATAGTTCTGCTACTAAGAGCTTGCAAATAGCTCTTAGTAGCAGAGCTAAGGAAGCCTAAATGTTATTTAGTTCAACATAGCACAAAAATATGAGGTTTTGTTGGCCATTTCATTTTGAGTGGGGAGAAAATGAGAAATAAACAGGAAAATAGAGGGAGAACTGAGACCTCTAGAGAGAAAATACAATGACATTATAAGGAAGCAGAAGCATGAAGAGAGCAAAAGCTGGTAATGATTCTGTGTTCAGAGCTGGCTGTTGATAGCTGGTGAGGAGATTGAGGAAAAGTCCTTCACTGTCTCACTGGGGAAAAGGGAAGAAGCAAGGGTATTCGTGGAGATAGGTGAAGGATTAATCAGCTGAGACAATGCTCTGGCACTTTGTAAGTATGACGACACAGATGCAACTGCCCAAACCGGATGCCCCATGAGACACCCAGGAACAGTAACAGCCATCCAAGGGCATCTTGGTAAAGGTAAGCCCCAGACACTTTCCTGACAGTGGGACTAATGTGCCTGCATGTGAGGTAGATGGATAAAGAGGAAGATGGTTTTGGAGGCTGATGCACCCAGTGTTACTTTAGGTCCTGTAAAGTATTTGCCTTTTAGTACCCCAGAGGTTTTTCCAACCTATATTGTTATGATTTTAGGACTCTCTGGTCTCTGTTTGATGCTCTCTGTGATATTGTGACATGATATGGTTTAGTGGACAGGGTGGGATTCAGTCAAAGGCTGGATTTGATGATCTTGGAGGTCTTCCCCAGCCTTAGTGATTCAACGATTCCATACTGGCCAATCCACTGCCATGTGTCATAGGGGGTCTCAAACAGCACCGAACCTGTTTTAAACAGCAGTGTTCCCCTCCTTTGTCACTACAGGCAATCTGAATTGCAAAGGAGATTCTCAGCCATTCTATCTCAAAGTGGGCACTGAAAATTGGACAGTTGAGTTCTTCTTCCAGGTCTCTGGACTGCACCTTCATTGACTATAATGTTATCTTAGACATCTCATGCATATGTAGACTCCTCCAGGTAATGTACCTTTAAGCCTTTAACTCTGGAGATGAAGTCATCCTAAGGAAAGAGAAGTTTGGAGAAATTAGTCTAAATCTGGGGCAGTTCTTGGAATATTTGAGTGCTGCTGATCGGCTGAAGGGAGAGGGCCAGACAGTAGAAGTCACGATGTCAGCAATGATAGGTTACCGTTAAAGCTCTTTGAGAAACACAACACAGCCTGGGTCAATTGGATTGCCTGCTGCGGGTTCACGCTCCCTGGAAAAGCAGGCTGCCAGCCATGCTCCCAGCCCGCCCACCACGGGGCTGCAGGATCAACAACTGATTCATTTCCATGCAGACAGCACAGTCAGCTGCAGAGCTCATCCCAGCAACAATAAACATCAGCACAAGGCTGTGAAAATGGAACTATGTGTCTTTGAGGCGCAGAAAGCCATACGACTATGCTGAAACTGTTAGATGAATACCAACCCTCAGTAAGAAACTCTTACAAAAAGCATTGCCAGGGATTTATAGGACCCAGCACAAGGCAGTACAATGCAGACCCTGATCTGGTAAAGCAGAGACAGTGAATGTCCTCAGGGAGAGACAGCAGCCACGGCAGGTCAGCTCTCTAATGGACAGAGGCACAAGACAAGGAACTGAGGCTATAAATAAGCTTCTCTTCAGCCAATGAGCCATGAGAGATGCTTCGTGTAGTCACTGTGGAAGGAAGTTACAAGGCTGCAAAGAAAATGGATTGTTACATCTCTGGAAACTAGCACAGACAGCCTCTAACAGCAGTGAAAGCCTGGCAGACACTTGGGTATCTGCGCTGACCCAAAACCACAGAACAGAATCACAACAAAAAAAAGTGTCACTGCTGATTACCAGTGAGTGAAGCCAGAGCACTTGGGCTGTTCAAGGCAAAACTGTCTTCTGATGATTGCATCAAGACGAGTCTTAGGGGAAGTGCTGCGGATAATGAACTTCTCTGGGCTTGTGTTTTAGTCTCAGTGAGCCACAGGAAAGGTCTAGTAAATGTTGAATCACTAATGGAAGTCCTACCAGCAGTATTTACACATGTTTTTCAGAGTGCAGTCAAGAGTTTGCTGGATTAGAGGAAAGTCTCTGAGCATATTTTAACATGGCTATAGCCTGGTGGGACAAATGTACAAACCGTTGGCATTTGGGAATTACACGGCTGGCCAAATCTCAGGGAGTAAATCCTCCTGAATGCCCAGCAATACATTAAAAAAAAGCAGCAAAGCATGCAAAAAAAAAAGTATCCTATCTATCAGATTCCAGCCAGGTTCTTGGAAAAGATCAAAACAAATTTAAGAGTGGAATTGCATCGTGAGAGAGAACTTTCCCAGCTTCTAGTGGGTGGATAATTTGGAAGCCATTCAGGCAAAACTCCAGTGGGGAAACAGAAAACACATTTTGCAAGATATGACATAACCAGGTCCCATACTCAGACAATCGAGCACATGACACAGTAGCAGAGTTCAAGTGACTCAGCACTCCAGGAGAATTTTAATACAAAACCTCTTCCCCTGGGCACACACAAAGCAATAGGAAAACCAGATCAGCACTAAATACCCTGAGCTAAACATTCTTCTGGACAAAAGAACAATCATGCAGGCAAATCTGGCAGGCTTATATGAAATAGCAACAGGCTTGGGACAGCAGATGAAATAAAACCAGTAGCAATAAAAGAGTAATGGCAAGGAGCTGTCTCCCTTGTACAACAGAGGCCAAGGCCAGGAAAGCACTGCAGGGCACACAGCAATCAGCTGAGTCAGAAGAGATGGAGGTATGAGAGAAGAAGGCCCAAAGAAGGGATGTACCGAGCTGCCTGGAGCAGCAGAGGCACGAATCCTGCACAGGCAGGAGGCACAGGCTGCTAGTGGCAGTTTTCTTCTTCAGAGACCTGGGCATGAGGAGGGCTACGTGATTTAGTAGGTCACTGCAAATCAGCTGCAAAAGGAATAACTATATATCTCAGACTTAAAGTTAGAAAATGCTTTAAAAATTAAAGAAAAATAAATTTTAAAATGAAATAGGTAGTGCGATATCTGTCATAAAGCCAAAAAGAGAAGCACAGGTCTCAAGACCACATGTTTTGAAAGGGTCACTAGAGGAGGCAGGCCAGGTGCACGTGACTGGGGAGCTGAGTCAGAGACAGGAAAACAAAACCCTTTTGGGACATCTGAGAAGGTCAAACAGAAACATAAACCTGAAGCTCAGATCCCTTTTTCTTTTTTTCCTTCCCATATTCCCTCCTAGATCCTGCATATTGTGCTGCCCCTCTGAGTGCACCCACAAACTCGGTGGGTCAGGACACCAAGGGGACATCACATATTGTGCTGGGAATGTTACAGTCTCTCTTCTGCTACTAAAAGCATCAGCAATACATTCCTTTTTTTATTCCTTCTGCTTCACACCATGCAGGGACACATCAGCACAGTTCTTCTTAACCTCCTTTTGCTCAAACAGCCCCCCTTGCTCAGGCACATTTAACTGCTTATTAGGCCACCGCTACCTTAAGGTCAATCATGATTATGCCGTTCAAAATTTCCGAGCTTTTCTTTCCTATTGACTAACCACACCACACAACAGACTAATTAACCCACCAGGTTCTCATTAAGTGGTATTCCTTCACTCTCCTCCAGGACCACCAGCTGTGCTGCAGATTTCCTCTGAGTTTTGGAAAATAACAAGATTTCTTATTAGAAATGGGGTTTTTTTCCTCCAGCATGTCACAGGCCCATGGTCAGGTTTAAAATAGCAGCCCACAGACTCTGGGGCTTGGGTCAGGATTTAGACAGACTCCTGCAGGGGATGGGGTTGATGTTTCAGCAATTCTTTGGGGAGAGAAGGAAGGATCCCATCATGAGGAGACCTGGATTTCTACCCATATGCCCAGTTTGGAGAAAAAAGCATGTTTTATTCTTTCACAGACTATGATGCATTAGATACTGCTGCTTAGAGTCACAGCAGGTCTGCAGCTGATCTACTCTTCAACTCTTGGGCAACTCTTCTACCCCTTCAGATCTCATGCTCACCAACTCACTTGTTTTCCAGAGGAAAAACTAGAATACTGACACCAAACAGAGAATGATGCTGAGCCCAAAACAGCCTCAATTTACCCATCCTTTAGGGGGTTAACAGCTTCAGACACCACCCAGGGTGTAGCAATTCCTGTGTCTGGTTTCTGCACCCAGTCCTCACACACCGACTGCCTGGTGTTCCTGCCTGGTGAAGGAGCAGCTCTCACCTCTGTCAGAATCCTGCCCAGCCTGGGAATTCACATCCAAACTTCAGGCAGCACAAAACACCAGGACACCAAAGTCCTCTGGACTGGCAGGCCAAAATGTTTGATCCTCATACTTACGCTGGCGGAGAACAAATTAGACACCGGTGTGTGGGCAGGTGCCTCAGCTCTGAACAGGCTTTAAAAACTGAATAAAAACCCCCAAATCCCTTAAAAATAGCTTATTCAAAAAATAATGGCCCATTTTATTGTCTCTCAATAACTCAATGTGGACAGTGTCTCTGATATTGCTTGACACCAGCTGAAGAGTGAAGGTTTCCTAATTTTACCATCAATGCCTGTAATTTGAGGGATGTTAAGATGGTAAAGGAAGGTTTATACATCATTTAAAAGACCACTGATGTGCATGTGTAATGAAAATTTATGTTAATTTGTATTACGTATAATAAAATGTCTATCATAAATAAAAATTTCTATTGGACTATTGTAAGCAAAAGAAAGATTTTTTCAAACTAAATTTGTCATAGAAATAGATATCTCATATCTTATAGAAATAGATACCTAATAGATATTTCATGAGACTCAGCATCAAGTTCTTATTTTGAAATTAAAGAAAAAACCAAAACTTTTCATTAAAACACATGTAAAAAATATTTTTAATGTGTTCTCTAATCCCAGCTCCTTTGAAAAATTTATTTAAAAATTAATATTACTCAGCTGTTTATGAAAATGTCTAACTTTAAAAATAAGTTGTTTTGACTAAAATCATTCTCAGCATGTTTTCATTCAGGCTTTATTTAGTCTGATTTTTTTTAAATGCTGCATGTGGAAATTAGCTATTATCTTTTTTTTATTAGAAGAGGAGGAGGATGTTTTTGCAGTTGGGCCATAGAAAATAAAGGCATACTGGAAGATTGCAAGGCCACTTTTATCTTAAATAAAATGTTTTCCTTACATACCAAATTTTAATTTTTAAAGTTTCTAATTTCTTAATTAAACTGTGCAAAAAGGAAATACAAGGGATAAAATATTCATAAGGAAGAAAATCAATATATAGCTAAAAGGCTGTATATTACATGAAGTACATTAGAGTATATTGATTTTATGAAGTTGTCTTTCAAGTGCTAATTACACATTCATTACAGGATTATAAATCTTAATAAAGTGATGGAGTCAATGTACTAGAAGGAAGAAGCCTTTTCAAGTCCATGATTTGCAAGACCATACTGTGGTTTGCAGCCTCACATCTGGACAGGTCTGCTTGGAGAACAGGACTCCAGGCTGTGGAAGATCTTTGTGTGAAGTCAGGAGCAGCCTGATGGGGCTTCTCCCAGACTGTTCTCATGCGGGGAATTTTTCCCCTTGAGCTGCAGAGATGGAGCTGGGGCTGTTGGGAGAAGGGCCAAAATGCAGAGTGAAACAGCTCAACAGGAACCTACGGACCTGACATAATACATGCAAGAGGAAGCAGCTTCCTGAACACTCAGCCTATGACTAAAAAAGCTTTTTCCACAGACACTTCAGGTTGCTTGGGTATATTTCCTGTTGTTCCAAATCCCTAGACAATCAGAACTTATGTCTGCTAACTATATTGTGCAATGTAAACTCTCAATTTTGAGAGAGACAAATGCACAAATCCTAAGAGTACATCCATAGTCAAATTCTGGTTTTAATCTGGCCTTCCCAAAAATCACAGCGTCATGCCCTATTTGGTGCTGAAAGATCAAAATGACAGCATTTGATCCTGCAACAAATAACACTGTGAGCCATGTGAGTGTGGAGCACAAGGGGCAAGATGGGAAGGTTCACGAAGTTTCAGATGAGAATCTTCTTGCTCAGATGACTCTGACGGCATCTCTGTGCACAGGTAATGCAAGAAATTGTGCATTACATAAAAATGTAGTAAAAAAGTAAGGCCTACTTAAGGGAAGTACAAGCTATTCCACTTAGATGCCAGAGCAGTCATTCAGGGAAACATTAAAGCAGTAGTTTCCTTATGAGTAAATTACAGTGGCTCACTTGTGCACCCTAAAAGCCATATTTAACACAACTGGTGAACCCTGTCCAGCGCTGATTTACAGCATGTTCTCTTTTACAAAACCTACTTAGCCAACATATGGGAACAAGGATGGGGGAGGAGACATGAACATCTGCTTTCCTTGTCCTGGGCTTGCACTTTTGCTGTGTACAGCTTTTCGCTCTGGAAGACTTTCAAGTCTGAGAGAGTCACCAACCACTTGGATGCAACAGTGTGCTCTGATGTTGCTGCTGTCTGTCTTCCTGCTGTGACTAACTCAGGATTTTTCTGGTTTTGACAGAGTGCTGACGTGACTGGCAGTTTGCTTGCAGTCTTCACTGGCAGGGCCAGGGGCCAGGGTCTCCACAGCCCACACCCACCAGCCGCCTCGCACTCATGGCCATCGATGTTACCAGTGAAACTGCTGCTTCTTATTAAAGATTTCCAATAAGGGGACGCAATGAATGACTCCGTTTGTCTCAATCTATACCACCACTGCTGTCACTTTCTATGTGCATTCCGGGGATGAGAGCATTATTTTTAAGAAAGACCAGCAATTCCATCTTGGAGGCGGCAGAGAGGGAGAGGAGACAGCCAGATGTGGCATTTGGCTTTGGAATGCGCCAGGGCTTGGGTCCAGCAGACAGAGCAGAGGTATGGCTCTGGTACGGTTGTGCTGTGCAGACTGGCTGGCTTCTGACAAAAATATGATGTCTCCTCAAGAAATTGGCGCAACTCTTACGAAATACAGTCCCTCAAGCCTCTACTGCTCTGGGATAAAAGGGCTTGATACACTCTTTCTAGTCCTCCTGGTTACTTTTACGAGCTCCTATCCCCATAATTTGTTTGAAATATGGCAGGGACTTGACCCTTCCCTTGACAAAAATCTCACCCCAGAACATGCGAGTGGAGAAATTTCTGCTTGTCTGAAACGCCTGGCTGCTCCTGGTCAGAATAATGTGTGATCAACAACTGCACAGAAGCAATTCCTGTGCCTGTATTTCAGGCAGAGAACTTTCCACAGCCTCTCTGCACACACCACATCTCTACCACAAATTTTGTTGCTCCCTGATGAACTCCCAACAGCACATAAAGCCTTGGAGTGGGGACTGAGCGGGCTGTTCTGCTTTGCTTTATTACCACAATGATCAGGTATGAAATCAGTGTTTCCCAAGGCACAAGGGTAACCACTCTGTGTAAAATCACCATAAAGATGGCCTTGACAGTTGGGTTTGAAGATGAACATGGCTGACTTGAGGGAAAGAAAATGGAGCAGGTTCTATTGTTCCCACAGGGCCAGGTCCTGCCACTCACGTCTGGTCCTTCGAAATCACTGCAGCATTAAAGATTCAGTGGCTGATGTGGCTGGCTGGTAGGTGGTGAAGCAAGTTGGGGCCCAGAAGTAACCTTGAGCAGGGGAGGAAATGGAGCCCAGGGCCAGAGGATCTCTCAGGATCCATTTGCAGGCTGCACAACCAGGATGCCTGAAGCAAGAAGCAGCAGCCTGTGAACTGGAGCAGATTAGTCAGATGCTACTTGTCCTGTGCAAACAAATCCCTTTCTAGTTCCATGTCCTTCAGACAGCAGACCTGCTCCCAAAGGAGTGACCTGGGCCTCTGAGCACCACCGGAAAAGAAGAGAACCATGAACTGGAAAATGGGTCTAGAGCAGCTGTGTGTACCTCCCCAAAGAGCCTCTGCTCCCACTCCAGTAAGCACAGGCCTGTCTGCAGCTCAAAACTATCAAAAGTCACCACTAATGAGTATCTCCAAAATCAGTGCTATTTTCTGTCTCCATTACATTTCTTCCTCTCTTTATTTTCAATCTTTCTGGGTCACACAATGATAAAGGATGCCATTTTGGTTGTCATGCATATTTTCTCTTAGTTCCACAGCTGAAAAGTTGTCCCCAGACACTGCCTTGTCCATGGCTCTGTCATTTTTCTGGCAAGTTATTTCCTCCTTTGTAAGGTGCCCTCCTATACTTTTCAAACCACCTAGCCCAAGGAGCACTTGATCACCACTTTTCCAGGAAGTAGCAGCTATCATTCCAGCTGTAGATAAATTAATATCTCCCAGCCTTCTCCATCCCCCTCCCAACTCCAAAAGGAAATGTTTTTCAAAGTGCAAAGTACAGATCATGACACTACCCCAGGTAGTGTCATTTTTGTGTCATTCACATTTTTGTCACAGAAACAGTGAAAAAAAAAAAGCAGTTTGATGTATGAGCCCTTGCTAGGTCTCACAGTTTTGTCCTCCTGCCTTCCTGCATTAAACTCTGCTCTCCCTCCCGGCACATTTTCCTTCTCTCTGCCCAGTGTGGGCTCATACCATTCTTTCATATTATTTATTTGTCACCAGTTTATCATGCCCCAGCTTGTTGGCTTTTAGGGCCCACTGGACCTCAAGGAGAGAGCAAGATGCACCGTGGAGATGGTGACAGTCCAATATCTCAGCCCCTGTCCTCAACCAGCCCTCCCCTGCATGCAAGAGGAAGCAGCTTCCTGAACACTCAGCCTATGACTAAAAAAGCTTTTTCCACAGACACTTCAGGTTGCTTGGGTATATTTCCTGTTGTTCCAAATCCCTAGACAATCAGAACTTATGTCTGCTAACTATATTGTGCAATGTAAACTCTCAATTTTGAGAGAGACAAATGCACAAATCCTAAGAGTACATCCATAGTCAAATTCTGGTTTTAATCTGGCCTTCCCAAAAATCACAGCGTCATGCCCTATTTGGTGCTGAAAGATCAAAATTGACAGCATTTGATCCTGCAACAAATACATACATCCAGTCTGGTTTTATCCATTAGTTTCCCCATTTACACCCAGTTTTGATTGCATTTTTCTGAGCAAACTGGCAAAGCCAGTGGGCTGTGGCATTGCTGGCGTCAGCCGGTTCTGTCTAACAACTACCACTGGATTTTCAGAAGACACAATTTTGCTTGGACTCACTCTCTGCTTGTGCCTCTGTGTGTATCCTCTGAGCCCACAGGCCACTCTCAACCAAGCCTGGGAGATGGCAGGATATCCCAAAGTAACTGCATCATTAGCCTGGCAGACAGGAGAGACTCGGCTGAGGAGAAGGCTGTAAAGCAACCTCAGCCCTTGTTGGACACAAGAGAGATTTTGTTAACACTCGAACCAGCATCAAGAAATAAATACCAATAAGCCTCAAGGCAGGAGAGGGATTTAGGTGCATCATTTCAGATCATGAAGTAATTACTTTCTTGCAAAAAATCATTTGAAGTAAGAGTCACCAGAGCCCAGCCATTAAGAACAGCTGCACCTGTGATTGCCAGACCCAGCTTGTTTTTCCCCAGCCCAGTCTGGTACTGCTCCCTCAGATGCCCCCCATCAGCTCTTTATGACCTTGACCTAAAGGGTCTGTCCCACAGGGCTCAGCCCTGCAGCCACTTCACAGCCTGCAGCTCTCAGTGATCTCCATCAGCACCTGACCGTGATCTTCATCTCTGACGTTATCCAGTTTTATCCAAAACACTGTTTTGTCCAGTGGGATGGCATTTGGTTTTCCTGTCTCCTGTGCAGAGAAATTCTGCTCTTCAAAAACATTTATAGGGAGGGTGACAAAGAGATAGCTCTGTTCTGTTGGCATTTTGAGTTTATTCTTGTTTAATATTGCTGAGGGTCCCAGAGCTACAGCAGACGACAGCCCCTTAAGTCTCAAAACTTTTCTTTACAGTTTGCACCACGTTTTCTGGAGTCACTGGGACAAGTGGAAGGAACTGGGGAGGAGTGTTACAGATGGTCACTCCAGAGACCAGCACTTCCTGTTCTTTCACCTCCAGTGACTTCAGCACCCTAGGCCTGGCCCTCTCTTCAAGACAGTGCTGCATAGATTTACTTGGGCATTGCTAAAGTGGTAAAAGAGAGGATCTGGATCTAAACATCCAAATTTCTCTCACACAGAATTATTGCAGACTGGTTTTGACAAGTCAGTTACTATCCAGCCTGCTTGCCTTCACACCCTGATGCTAGTTCTGAACAGCATTATGAATATTAGCCCTTCTCAAAATATTCTCAAATAATTTGAAAAACATGAAAGGAAAAAAAAACCAAAAAAAACCCACAAGCAAAGTACTGATCCAATCTGCTCTACCCTGTGTGGGTGACAGAAAACTTGGTATCCTCAAGGATTTGTCAAATATAGGACAAAACATGAAGATATGTCCTGAGAACATCTGCCAGTCTCAAAAATGTGTGCATGTCTCATCAGAGTGGTTTCTCTCACCTCCTGACACTCAGTAAGATCTCTTGTTTAATACATAATTCTGCTTTGGTTTTCTGTGATATCCTTCCTTCTGTGCTTCCTTTTGTCCACACAGCTGGTAAGGAGACATCACAGTAGCCTTCTGGAGGTAGACTGTGGATCTGCAAGGTGGCTCTCACACCACCTAGGGGAACACATTTTTCTGAACCATTGTCTGTACATTTACACCAGTGGGGTCCCACCACCAGCCTTAGTAACTCAATGGCCAGACCTTGTGATGCTCCTTGGAAGCAAAAGCCCCAAAGTCTGATCCAGACTGAGAATGATATAGTCTTTCTCAGGCTGCCTAGGTCCCAACATCATCCTTGATGTTACAATGGTATCATCTACTGAAATACCACAACATTTTAGCCTCTTCAGGGAAACCCAGGAGGCAAGTGGGTTTGTATTCAACCTTTTCCTAGAGAGTTTTCTTGTGAAAATGGAAAGGAAATGATTGTTTGAATATGAAAAGATAAAAGAAAAAACAAACAAACAAAAAACCCACCTAAAAAAAGCCACATCACTGCATATTCTTGAAGAACAAATGAGCTGGAGTTTTTGTGACAGCACTAGTCAAAGGACAGCCCATAGAGACACAGAAACCCACACAACCAAGTGAGATGTGAAATTAAATCAAACAAGAGGAAAAAGCAAAATGTTGTGATAAATGCACCAACTGTATTAAAGAAAAATTAGAGGCAATATTCTGCTTGTCTTTTTAAGTGACTTAATGATGGAAATATAGCAGAGGCAGACTTGCAATTGAAAACCTTTCATCTTGCCACAGAAATTATCACAGGTTTAGAGCCTTCTAACACAGCTTCTACCAAACATAATCCTGAACTAGTCAGTCTGAAAATTCATCTTCCAAGTCAGGTAGAGCCTCTACAGTAAGAGCTACCAAGCTGAAAGTGATTGTCTTTTACTTGGGCCATAGATGTGATTCAGCTTTCAGAGAAATCCAAAATCTCTGTGAATTACAAGGAGAAACTATCAGCGACAATGAAATCACTGAAAGCAAGTCTTGGCCATATCATAAATCCAGGTTTAGGACACCCAATGTCAAATAAAGACCACTGCAACTTCATAATACAAAACACTTATGTGATAAAAAACTCAATCTACCATCTCAATTTTTTTCAAAACCTGTGGGCAAGTTGACTTCACCCTGGCAGCAATCAGGCTGAAAAAAATTATCACTGGCTTCTACTGCTTAACTTGACACATCTCTCTCATTCCAAAGTCAAGCTGAATCCCAGCATAAAAACACAGAGCCAGCCTGAATTTCATGGTGGGTACTCAGCTAATTCCTTGGAAAAATGGTTCTCAGTCTTGTTTTCCTACCCTTGCTCTCAGTGAAGTGAGCACTGCTGGGCAATGTGTTAATGCACAGTGCCCACAGTGGGACTGCAGTCTCTGTGTTCTCCTGCCTCTCTCTGTGGTTTAAAGAAGGTGAAATTGCTTTTTATCACAGTGAATGCTTTAGAAAGATAAAATGAACCAATGCCAAAATAACAGGAAATAGTTGTTACCACAACATTAGCTCACTTTGCCTGGGGTCTATCTTGCAGAAATGTGCCAGGTTGCTACAGTCCTTCAGCAATTTGGATTTCCCACCTTGAAAATTCAAGTATGAAACACAGGGTGGTATCAGCGGGCAGTGTGCCGCCTCCCTGCCACACAGTGGAGTGAAATCCCCCTTCCTGGCATCCAACTCACTGCACCCCAGCAGCGCATGATAGGAGCAATGCAGCTAGCAGATCTCTCTGCCCAAACAAGACTTTTAACTATTTTTGTCTGCAATTTCCCTCCTTCTTGCTTCCACGTGGTAGCATAGCCTATTTTGTGAAACGAGATAATCTGAGATTCCACTGGCAGTTTCCCATCTCTCTGCTGAAGCCCATTGCTTCATTTTCAACCTATTTCTCTGCCCAGCATCCAGCAAAACCCACACCAGTGGGTGAGGAAACAGGAGTCCCTTACTGCCTTTAATAATATTTTTCTGTTCCAGCCCTCTATATTCAGGATCCTAATATTGGAACTGCTTGATTTTTGTCTTAGTTTGCTGTTTGGAGAGCAGGACTATTTCTGAGATAAAGCAAATGTCCACGTGGGGAGCCACCTCGTATTTCAGACCCACCTGCAAACAGCATTTCACAGGTAAATAAAGAGAGTTGTCCATTTAAAAACCATAGTAAGTATTTAATAGATTTAGTAACTGTCTTTGAAGGGCTCCCCAATACCCAAAAAGGCCATGCTAGGAAGTTGTATACACATGCATTTTTGTTAGCAAATGACACTGAAATGAGATATTGAGCTCAATGAGTTTTTCAGATGATTTAACAGATGTTGTGAAAAATGCCTGCATGTGCGCAGCCTCTGTGTATTCACACACAAATAAAGAAACCTGCTACCTTCCACATTTCCCTTGGCTATTCCTTTTTGCCCATCCTACAACATTTTCTTTTCTTTATTCTTCAGGCATTGCTCGTAGGAAAAGTACTTCTCTGTTCTTAGGTTGAGCTCTGTGTGTGCTGGCAAACCACAAAATATTTGACAATTGAAAAAGACTGTGGTTATCTCAATGTTGTCAATGAAGAAACTACTGTAGAAGGAGTATTTTGGAGGAATATGTCTTATTTGCAGTATATACCATCACACAATTATCCCACTTGTAATAAAAGTTACAACTGAAAAAATAAAACCCTGGTTTCACTCAAATACTTTCAGCAACTCATAAAAATATACTGAACCAAGATGAAGAGTTAAAACAATGAAAATTTTTTATCAATCAAAATTCTTAAAAATATTTGGGTTTGATTGAAAGCCTTATTTTTAAATTTTTGGAAAATTTTCATATAATCTTGACCCTATTTTCCCTTATTTTTCTTTTACTTAATTGTGCTTACTCAAAAAATAATCCATTAATTCATATATTAGTGTATCCATAAATTCCAACAGTAAGCATCACAGAAGTAGCTGTTACATGTAATGTTGTTTACATAGATTTATGCTACTTATAGTTGAACCAACAAAGCAAAAAATGAATTCAGAGAATTCATAGTAGAATATATTGCTGCCATCATAAGCGAAACAGTTCTCCCTTTTGTGTTTCTCAACACTATGAATTTCCCTCAAACAATTCAATACACCTGGACACAATTAGGAAGAAAAATACAAAACACCTAAGAAGTATTGCAATTAGGTTTGTTCTGGCAAGTCCTGCATCTGTATTCTGGTGGCAATTGGCTTCTGGTGCAAAACATTGTGCCAAAAGTAATGTTTTCTTTTGCATAAAACATATGGAGAGCTTTTGCTGAATTCCACTGTGCAGCATGCCTCCGGTAATGCTGTTGTCCAGCCTGGGAGAGGGACAGCCCAGCACCAGCAGCAAGTTACTGCTGCGAGCACTGAGATGTTATCAGGGCTACTGAAAGGAGACTGTGGCTTGCAAGTTGGTGTGAAGGCTTTTACTGCAGTCAGAGGCTAACCAGCAGCAAAAGGCTTTCAGCAGGAGAAATCTCTGATCTACATGTGGTGGTCATCAGCACCCTCAAACCCAGAGGGTGTAGGCAGGGAGGGGATTTATTGGAAATGTGAAACACGGAAAAGACATGATTTGCAAAATTATCCAGCCTGAGCCTGTACTGGCAAAAAGCAAACTTGTGCTGAATGTATCTGTATCTCTATCCACCAATTGTTTTGTGTGACAAATCTTTGGCCTCAAACACAAAACAGATTCTCTTTACAGAGTGTTCGCAAAGAATTTGATGATATTATTTGAAAAATAGTTGCATTGTTTCATTTCTTGTTAAACTAATGCTAAAACTTTTCCAAAAAATTGTTTGCAGCCATCATCTATGTAGTCATATTACCAAGTTCAGCAAGACATATTTTGTCAGGGAAAATCTTTAGAAACTGAAAATTGCAAACTGAAAGCAAAAAAGCCAACCTCGGAGCACTCCTTTCATAAACTTCCCAAAAACTGAGGGTAGTAAATGACTGTGTCACTGCACCAGCTGATCCTTGTAGGGGGAGCATTGTCCAGGCCCCTCTGTGTCCACTCACCCATCTTCCAGCTGGTGAGGTTGGGCTCAGGCCAGAGATGAGGCATCACATAACAGTGGAACTAAATATTACAAGAGAAGCTTTGTTGTCCTTTCACCTATGCCCACAGAAGCTCTGCTTTCTGGTAAATATAAAAGAAATGCCCTGTTGGGAGAACTTGATGCAGATCAGAAGGGTCCTAGAGTAGCAACCTGAAAGTACCAGGAAGGGATTTGCAGAGATTTGTGCCTTTGGACCTGGATGGATCTAGGAGCAAGGCTGTACCTGCTGAGGTCTAACTGGAAATATCTGCAGCTCAGGGTGGCAGAAAGCCCTGAAGAAGAAATTAGGACTCTTTCTGGAGAAGAAAATGGGCAATTAAAGCTGCAGATTAAAACATTTCTTTCATGTTTCAGTTGGACCAATCGTGCCCGCTGACAGGTTGTGAGTCAAGGAGGGAGCCGCAAGGCAGATTAAGGGGTTTGGGGGCCTGCAGGGAGTTTAGAACCAGCAACGGCATGGATGAGCTACATGTGGCTGTAGAAGCAGTGGCAGAAGCTCCAGAAGAAAAGCCCTGCCAGCTCGGCTGGAGAGTGAGACAAGTTTACTTTTCACCAAAGCATTTCCTACTACCCTTGAGGTGAACAGAGGCAGGGAGCTGACGAGGGCTGAAGAGAGGCTAAACCACAACATGACCTTCCTGTGTGCATGAAAGGCCCAGCAACTGGCTTAAGATGAGAAATAAACACAGTAAGAGGGACTTCATCAGTTTCTACAATTAATTTCAGTGATTCCCCTACACCCCTGTGTATGGCTTTTTTGCACATGGAGTTTTGCAGACTGGAAAAAGAGCACTGCAGAACTAGGGAGCTGTATTATTTCTGAGCAAACCTGTTCCATTCAGACCCACAAAGCTGTCCCCTATGGGGCACAGTCTTCACCATCTTTGGGCACATGAGACATCTGGAGCGATTTCCCAGAGCTAGATACCTGTGCAAAGTGAACACAGGTTGTGCAACGTGTCCCCAGTCTCCCTCCTGGGAACAGCAGAACTACCTTAGCTAGAACTACCTAAGAAAATGTTGATTTTGGAAGACTCTCAGCAAAAACTACTATATTTTAAAACCAGAGGCATATATTGGAAATGTTTGGTAACCTGAGCCCCAGCATAGTCAGTGGCAGCCACACTGTAAGGATGGGAGAAGACTGTAAATCTGTTTCATCTCTGAGTCCCATGGTCTTGCAACTCCTGCTCACAAGCCACAGAGAGCATTCAGTATCCCCAAACTGTTCTTGGGTCAATTTGTGTATTGAAATTACATTTTCGTTGTCATTGAGAACAAGGACACCAGAATATCAATGAATCTGTCCTCAGAAAGAGATTGCTGAGATGTGAATATTTGGCTTTTGGTTTTGTTTGGGGTTTTATTCTGTTGAGGTTTTTGTTGTTCTTTGTTTGTTTGTTTGTTTGTTTTAACGCCTAAACTTTTCCTTTAACTCTTGGATTAGAAAGCCAGTAATGTTCACTTTGTAAAAAAATTCAAAATTTGCAGAGATAGAGAGAGCCTTTAAAGTTGTACTTGGCCTCCATTCTGTTCCAGACCCAGTAATCTTATCATTGATTGAGGCATCCTTAATGGGCCCTTTAAAAAATAAGTAAATGAGAATTGGTAGTTCAACCAATGTACTATCTTTAATTTAATATTCATCCCAATTGATTTTCCCTTCCAAGTTTCATTTTAGTATGAAGTAGGGCATTGTGTTAAGGAAGTTGAGGGGGAGCTTGTAGGTTTTGGCAGCTGGAATGAGGGGAAACTGTGGTTTTTAGATTAAAGGAAGATGCGGGAACCAGTTCTTTAGTGAGCCGTTGGAGCAGCAGGGCTTGTGCACGCTGTTTGTGTGCATGTTTGCTGTCAGCCCCCACAAGCTGCCACAGGGCAGAGGAGCAAGATGCAGAGGCACCAATGGCTCCCACTCCAGTCCTGTCCTTGTCCTGCCACCAGCTCACTCCACCACAGTGACTGTACTGGGCCACCCCAGCATCCCTGAGCTGCTCCCCAAGTATCCCCTGCACCCCTAACAGAGGCACCATCAAATCCCCATGCCTGCTTTATCTGCCTGGGGGAAAGAAATTCCCTTTCCCAGCTGGGGCATCTCTATTTACAAGGCTGCCAAGCTCCTGAGGACTGCAGCTCTCCAGAAAACATATTTCCAGATATTTTCTGAGGCTGCACTATATATTCTGTGGTTCAGTCTCATGAGATATGCAGGGCTTTCCATGGTAACCACGGAGGTAGCTTTCTGCTTAAAGAAACAGCGAATAACAGAAAATGAGAACTTTACTGGGGTAAAACCAACCCGTATAAGGACATGAAGGAAACCCACCAAAACAAATCCTGCTCCCAGGAATGCAGCTCTGAACCCATGGGGAGCAGGACTGTGGAAACAGTCACAGTCCTGGATGCACTATGGAACCAGGCAAAAAGAGCAGGAGGAGCAAAACAAAAACCTGTCCAGCTTGTGCCTCACCTGTCTGTGCCCCTCCTTGCCACACCCAGCTGAGCCTGTCCCAGTTCCTCACCAATACTCTGGGGTTAGGTTTTCAAGTGCACTCAGATTCATTTCAAAAAAAAAACCCCACAACCCCACCAAAAAAAACCCATCAAGGTGGTTTGCCTGTGCTTCACTGTCTGCCCAAACACACAGCCACACTGGCATCTTGACCATCATCCCAGCTGGTCTCCATCTTCTTTTTCCCTCCATAGTCAATAATCATTTCTCAGTATCTCCTTCAGTGTCTCAATCTTTTTATGCAGCTCTCTGACCTCCTCTCAGCCACATCAAGAGCTGTCAGTTAAGAGGTTGAGCCATTCATAATGGTCCATGAAGCACTTTGTGCTTCACTACCCCATATTTTTTTACTGGGAAATCCTTTGGGAAGGCATTTTTCCACTTCAGGACTACTGATAAAAAGGAGGAAGTAACAATTTCTGAATTATTCTGCTAGCTTGTATACGTGATAAAAATCATTACATCTGCAATAAAGAATGTTGATAAATTACAGGTAAATTTGAAAAATAATGGCAACACCAAGAGACCTAAAGGGACTAATGTAGGATCACTAGAATGTCTAAATATCCTCCTCAACTAAGGGTGTTTAAAAGGCTTCACTAATTCAACAAAGCTGTAATGAGTACACGTAGAAGGAAAATGAATGCTCAGGATGGAGCCTGAGAAAAACAGAAAAACTGCAGAGGATATTAAGACTCAAAGCCCGAAGAGAAACCTTAAACCTTGACATGATTCGCCATACCTGACCACATGGCACAAAAAGCTGGAGTATCCAAGCCAAGGGCGGCCACACCTGCCCTCCCTTGGCACAATCACAGTCACCCATGTCCCATGAATTCTGAGCATGACCTAAAACAGCCTGGATTTTACCCCTGAGAACTAAACTTCAGACTCTCCTCAGGATGAGATGCCAACATTTACATAGGGGGCCAAACAATTACCCTCCCTGCATGTTTTCACTTTAAAGCGTGGGGGGTGGGGTCATTTGGAGAAATTTATATTAAAAGAATGAAAATCATCTGTTTGATACCAGTGAGAGAATGCAGCCACAGGATGCTGTGACATGTGCACCAAGTGCTACAACACAGTTTGGAAAACAAGTTACATGATTTGCTTGGAGTTGCATGGAAACAGCCAGGACTGGCAGCAGAGCTCTGACATCCAAGGTTCCAAATCTGAGACGTAACCACAAAACTCTTTCCTTCCTCCCACGGTCGTGCTTGTGCAGCTTCACTGGGGGAGGGAAAAAAGCCGTCAGTGCTCACTAACTGGAAAATTAACTCAGTAGCAAAAGCAATCCTGTTTCCAAACTTCTAAACTACAAAGACCTAAGGGAGGGAAGGGGTAAATCTGTTAACTCAGGTTATCTACAGTGTTCTGCTAACTTTAATCTTTATAAGTGAACTACTGTCCAGCTAGAATATGTATTCATCGTCACAAAATTGCTGGAGTAAGAATCACAATAAATTGCTGCAGCTCCTTTGAAGTCCGCCAAGCTTCTGCAAGCTGGGCAGGCTGAGGACAAACTTTAGAAAACTCTCTCTTCATTTGAATATTAAGAGGACTAATAAAACAAAGAGGACATGGTAAATTCTAGGGGCTTTTTTTAAGTTGCCAAGGGACAATTTGGATGTCAGCATGGTTTTTAATAGCTCTCTTCACTCCAGTCCTTTAGTTGTGCTTACAGAACCAGTTGCAAAGAGCATCTCCTGCTGCTTTGCAGATTAATTACTCAATGTTTGGGTGAAGTGCTGTATCAATGCTAAGCATTATTGCTTCTAGCACCACCCCTCCGCAGTGAATGCAACTGGGAGGGCCACAGTTGCTCCTGCAAGACCTCCACATTCCTTAAAGCCATGTCCTACCCTGTGCTTCAGCAAGTGGCATTCTCCTGCAGAGCTGGAGATACTGGCCTGCTTCAGCAAGCATGATCATAAGCAGCAAACACTGCATGGTGATTCAGCATTTCATGCACACCAACAGACCCGACATGAGCCCTCAAAGGGTGAATCCTGCCTGATTCAATGTTAACATCCATCAGATCCTGCCTCTCTACTCTTGATACTCAGCCGCCAGCAGTGCTTTTGTTCCTCCACCTTCCATTTCCTGTGCAATTGGGCCCTACATATTTATACAGACCCAGTGCCTAGATAAAATGTTACAGTAATGGCTGTCTTGTAACTGTAGAAGAATGCACAGATTCTGCCATGGTGGTGGCTTCCTGCAGGGTGCCTGGCTATAGAAAGCAGGACTTTAGGGTCAGTAGTACCTGCTTTTCACTCCACCCAGCAGTGGCTAATGAGACCCACAACACAGAGCAATTGGTGTCTTTTCCAACAGTCCCTGGGACAATGCTGTCCTGTCTTCAGAAGTCTGCATGTGTGCTTTTACAGGGGAAAGTAATAAAAAGTCCTCTCCTTGCCTGTTTTACTCAAAAGCCAGCCACCATCTTGTCCTACACTCAAGAGAAGTGATCTGTGGTTAGCTGGCATGTTCCCCTTACTGCAGCTGCCTCAAACTCCTTTTCACACTGATATCCTGGGATGCTGCAGCTCCACTCCTCCCTTGTCAGGGCATTAGTTAAAGAACAGCCTTGGCAGTACTGCCTCCTATGTACGCTATGAACCAGCTGGGGCACATTCATCACCATTTCTAGGACAAAGAAGAGGAAAGTACAGAGCAAATCAGATTCAGGCTTTGTTTTCTCACCACCCTTTTTTGCAGATTTCTGGGAGAAAAGAGGAAGCAGTTGTGAGAACTGAGGTTCCCTTTTATGTTACCATAGGAATTGTCTGTGAGATGGTGTGTGCATTTTCCAAGGAATTTAATTATTCTCACAACAATTATACTGAGACCATCCCACAGGGAAGAGAGATGGGAAGGGAACACTCATAGAAAAATATCCACACACAGGAATCTTGTATTAATGCAAGGTTATAGCTCATTGCTGAAATACACATGGAAAAAAAAATTCACATCAGTTTTATACAGCTCACTGAATTATTATATTCCTAAAAGGAGCATTACAGATGAGATGGAGCCAGACTTCTCAGAGGTGTACTACAGAGGGACAACAGGCAGCTTGACCTAACTTTGAAACTGACCCTGCTTTGAGAGACCTCCAGAGGTCTCTGACAACCCCAGTTACTCTGTGGTTCTATTATTAAAAATGAAATGTATGCTATGCAGAATTTTTATTAGGAGGTAAGAAGATTTTTAAAGATGACTGATTTTTTCAGTACTAAGCTTTTATTTGAAGTCATCAAATATACCTGAAATTCTCCCTGAAATTGTCTCCATTTAGCTGAAAATTTCCCTGGTTTACTTCAGAAGTCTAAATAAATAGAGCATAAGAGCATAAGCTCATTAGAAATGCCCTGCTGTGTTAGATCTGTCATCCATCTATTCCACCAGTGACAGCCAGAGATGCTATTTCAAGAGAACACACAAGCCCAGATACTATTTGTGATTAATTTCCCACACACTCCCCCAGCACCAACACTCAGAACAGAGATGTTCAAGTTCCCTCTGGGTGCTGCTCATGGCCTGTTTCACGGTCTCCCCTAGCAACAGTGTCAGAAGTTTGGGGCACCCCACAAAAGCAATCCTTTCTTTTTTGTGCTTTTAAAAGATCCTCTGCTGGTTTCAGTGTCAGGCAGGTCTGGTGTTGTGGGCTGTGGTCGGTAACTGCTCTGTAGTCACAACCCAGCACCTCCTTGAGGCTCAGTCCCCATTGTATCCCTCCTTCAGCTGTGTCTTCAGCCAGAAGAGACTCAGTTTTCTAGTCCCTTCTCATACAGCAGCTTCCCTGATCCCTAAGTTATGCTGCTCACTTTCCTTGCCATTTCCCCTAACCCTTGTGCCCTTGAGAAGCAGAAACTCAGATCATTCAACAGACTTAAGGCATGGAAGAACCATAAATGTAACAGGAAAATGATTCTTTGTCGTGACTGCAACATCCTTCCTGATGAGCTCCAGCATTTTATTGACATGCTTTGTTTCCACTTAACATACTCAGTCAAGAATTTCAGAGAGCTGTCGGTTAGGGCTCCAGGATCTCTTGCCTGAGTTCTAATATCATCTTTTTTACTTTGTAACAAAAAGTCCATAGAGATATGTGAGAGCAAAAAAGCTCTGTGTGTAGGTGGTGTAAAATCAGGAGAACTACCTTAGGTCTGCAATTAAAAAGCAGCTTAGCCACGCACCCTTAGCTATGTCCAATGGCCACAAGAAAGATGTCCTGGTCTTTAACTATAGTATTGCACATTACCTCTCAAGATATACATTTGTTCAAGTACTGGAGCTTGGTTGGTGTTTGTTTGCAGAACTGAATTTCATTCTATATACATTTTCCTTAGAAAAATTTTTGGGTTTTGATTTTTTACACTTTTTAGCAAGAATTATGTATTTATGCACTTGCTGTAAAGGTGCCTGAAGTATCAACATCAGTGTGGCTTCTTACAACAACGTATGTGCTTATCTGGACAAGAGAGATACTCCTGCCATAGTTTTCCCCCTTGTATGTTCAGCACATAAACATGATGGATCTATTTCTCCTGCACAGTTTCCATAGATTAAGTGTTTGTCAAGAATTGAACCTGAAGCACATATAACATACTCCTGAGATGCATAGATCCACTCCAGGGCTGAAACAAAGAAGGATGTTCTTCTGCATTCAAAATTTTACTTTCTGAAAAATTCATAGAATTCGGAGAATCTTAGAATGGCTTGTGTTGGAAAGGACCTTAAAAATCACTTAGCTCCAAACCCCTGCCATAGGTAGGGACACCTTCCACTCATCCAGGTTGCTCAGAGACCTATCCAACCTGGCCTTGAAAACTTCCAGGGATGGGGCAGCCACAGCTTCCCTGTGCAACCTGTTCCAGTGCCTCAACACCCTCATTTTAAGGAATTTCTTCCTAACATCTGACCTACTCTCCTTCAGTTTGAAGCATTACTAATTATCCTATCGCTACATGCCCTTATAAAAAGTTTCTCTTCATCTTTCCTGTAGCCTGTGTTCCCTTCCATTCCCTCCCCTTGGAATATCACAACTGTGCAACTCTGAAACCTTTTCTTTTCCAAGCCAAAGAATCCCAATTCTCCCAGCTTTTCCTCACAGGAGAGTTGCTCTATCCCTTGAATCATCTTGGTGGCCTCCTCTGGGCTCTCTCCAAGAGATCAAAGCCCTTCCTGTGCTGAGAACCCCAGAGCTGGATGCAGGAGTTCAGGTGGGGTCCTATCAGAGCAGAGGAGCTGTATCCCCTCCCTCCCCTGCCCACAGTGCTCTGGACGCAGCCCAGGACATGTTTGGCTTTCCAGGCTGTGAGTGCACTTTACCAAGTCATGCCCAGCATTTCTTCCACCAACACACCCAAGTCCTCCTTGAGAGGGCTGCTCTTGACGTATTCATCCCCCAGACTGTGTTGATGCTGGGGATACAGCACTTGGTCCTGTTAAACCTCATGAGATTCCCATGGGGCTACCAATTGATGAACAAAAATCACAGCCTCCAAAACCAGTATCAGAAATGTACTGTGACTTTAAGAGTAGTACATTTGTTAGAAAAATGTAGGCAAACAACCAGATGATTAACTATTATGACAATGAATATAGTGAAAGAAATCCAGTAGGAGCAACTTTACTGAGCAGTATCTGCAGCTAAACTGAAGAGGTTTATATCATCATTCATATCCAGCAGCCTGCTGCCAGTTCAGATGTTTATTTTCAGTGTTTGGCAGCTGCTGAGTTCTGGGCTATGGATTGTGTATTCTGAATTCTTTAGTGACTTTTATTTTGTCATGGCCTACAATTATGAAACATTTGCTCTGAAGAGCTCTTAAGAGCTTTTCACACTGCTGCCTCTTTTATTGCCATAAAATGGGAACATCCACAACCTAGGGCTAAATGCTGCTCTGTACTGGACAATGAATAAGTTACTACAGGGAAAGATATGTAGGAAATTCATTTCAAAATCTTCCTCCAGGCTCTGAACACAAATTAAAATCTTTTTATATTGACTTCTCAGCTTGTAAATAAAACTGAAGGCAGGTGAAGAGAAGGGTCAATCATCCTGGAATTTGAGCATGTCTCAAGGGAGTTCTGGTGCAGCAAACCTGATGTTTGAGCTGCCACACCATGATGAAGACATAGGAAACAATATGAAAATAGAAAACTCCATGAACTTCAGCATCAATGACAACAGCCAGGTCTTCTATAAAACAATTTTTTTCTGCCTTTGAGCAAGTCCAGGTCACTCCTCCACTGACAGTGTACTGGTGTGGTAGCAGCATTTCCCTGGTGGCGTTATCTCAAATAACACAGCAGCATTTAAACCCTGGATGAAGAATCACTTGGTTCTGGGAGAGTAAACTCCAGTCTGGGGACTCCCCTTTCTATTGCCTGAGCCAAACATTGAACAAATCCTTCCCAAATTCTATTTTTAACAACATTCTCTTCACCAAATGAGACAGTTCTCTTTTTTATTCCACTGAATGGCTTTCACAAACATATACAGAATGCAAAGGATGATCCTAGAAATAGACCTGTGGAGAAGGCAGGGAGAGCCAGAGGAGTTAGGACCCTGCTGGTTGAGAGAGGCCACCTGTAAGTACTTAGCTCCTGCCTGAACTAGGATGTCCTTTCCTCTGCCTTTGAAATTGATGTGGCCAGGCCTGCCTGTGCTGCCTTCATGGTTACTAGATTTAAAAAAAATTATAATAACCAGATTAGCATATTGACATCATAAATCCTGCTACACATGAATTCAGCTGTGAGGTTATTTAATCAAAACCACCCAGGAGAGGAAATATTTAGGGGGTTTATGATGTCAGATCAAGACCTGGAGTAGCAGTGGTGGGTGCTGCTGCTGTCAAAGCAGTCAGTGATTAAAAGAAGATGATGTTTATCCACAGCCAGCACTGAAACAAGTTGTTTAAAAGGGACGTTTGTTTACAGCACAGTAATATCTACACTTCTCCTAAACATACTCCTTCTTCCAGGAGTTATCTGCTCTGTGATGAGCAGAACTGCTTTAAAGTATCTCAACATGTGGGTCACAGTGCCTGGGGAGAAGGAGCAGCCTGCCTAACCCTACTGTCCTTCCTTTCCTCTTCATTTTGCAAAATCCTAACGTCAAACAGGAAAGAGAACAACTGCAGCTACCTTCTCAGAGGTGATGTGCTATGAGAATATTTTTTTTTTTTACTCTCCAAGTAAATTCCAGATGTCAGATGTTGCCAGTGGATGGAGATGTCAAACAGGAGCAGGAATGGTCACAAGGAAGGAGTTGCACATCCACCCATGGTGCTGGGAGAGAAATTACGTGTGGAGATGCAACCTGTGCTCCAGGATGACTTACAGAAAACATATCCAGAGTCAAGGCAACCTTTGGAGTCTCCTACAGCTCAAGCAGAAAAGTTTTAGAAATTCTGTGGTACTTTAAGGTCAAGGGACAGGCAGTGACACCACTAGAGTATGAAACTTCATGGTGGAGACTTGGTCTTACCTCAGTGGTGTTTTCTGGCTCTTCTCTTGGTTTGAGGAAACCTCTGATCAGCTCAGCTTCACACACCTTTCTGAGAGTCTGTGCCTCCCTTGTTTGCACTGCACTCTGTACATTGCTGGTTTGTGTGTCCTTATCTGTACAAGGAGAACAGGACTGCAATCCTCTCCAGAACCACAACTGGACCTTCCACCTTCAGCTTGTCTCTACATTTCATCCCATTAGCTGTCAGTATGATATGACCACAGTCTTTATAAGGGAGACAGACTATCAGCCTTGTTTGTCTTTGCTGGGAGAAACATCTCTTCATCGATGGGCTGGCTACTGCTGTAGTAAGCAGCACAGAAAACAGCTTGGGCTCAATTTCCTTCCAGTTCATTCTGTTCTCACAAAGAAAACTCTTTGTGTCTTCTGTTTTTACACCAGTCTGTGCCTTGCCATTCATGGGCATGGAAAAACAAGTTATGTTATTGCACAAGACCATATCATACTCAGTTGTGGACACTGTTTTAGTTAATTTGGAAAAATATACACCACCTCTGGCAAGACTCGTATTCCTTTGATTAAAAACAATGAGCTATATTTTGGTCTGACTCCTGTTTTTCTGAGGTTGTACAGCTGTTAAATCTAATGCATGTGAATATTAGTGTTTTCTCTGTGTTCATGTGAGCACACACATGAGGGGAACTGGCAAGTCTTCCTGCCTTAAAAGACAAATGGAAAGGATTTGAGCTTGGGACAACACAGAAGAACTTGGACAACTGGATGACGCTGTGAGTGGAAGGGAAGCTCTCTCTGCTGCTCTGTGAAGTGTGGCCAGCCAGCCATGGGGAGACTTGTCACACACACACAGGGAAAAACAACCCATCACTCTTCGCCTCAGCCATAATTTTCATCCAAAAATTAACTTTCACCAGATAACTGCTGATGTTGCTCTGTATAATCAAACCGTAGAAATGAAGCCCTCAGAAGCCATGTCTGATACCAGGTTCTGCAGCAGTGAGGCAAAATACTGGTGGAAGATGCCCTACATCTACCTTAGAAACCTTGCACCACCACTCCAGCTCTTCCTGGCAGCAATAAAGTCCAAAATAAACCATGCTGAACATAAGGAAAAATTCTCCAAGGTTGAGCAGTACTCTGTGTCCATTGCAATCACATTGAACATTTGTCAGTGGCCTCAGCAGGCTACTGCAATGCATCTTGCTGTGAGAGAAGCAGGACCTGGGTTACCTCTGCCCCAGGGCTGCTTTGCTGGTCAGGTCCTCTTAGATTGGCATCTCTTTTGGCAAAGTGAAATTACATCATTATAATAAAAATACTTCCTACTTTACCCTCAAAAGACAAGATTTTTCCAGCAAGAGCATTTATAACAGGGATCAGGATAGCAGCATTGCTACAGCTAAACCTCTGCCCCCATCCCCAGTGTGACTGGGCAGCATCGTGGGTGTGCTTCAGCTGGAGTAAAGCCACAGAGAGAACATTAGGGCTATATCACTTCACCCTCAGGCCAACACAGCTGAGGATAACCATATCAGTGCTGGGCTTTCTGAAGTCCTACTGAAATACAAATAGGAGTCCCTGTCCTCCCTGCAAGTAGAGGTGCAGGCCGACTCTTCTGCTCCTCCCTTTGCAGGCCAATGCCAAATTTCTTTGCCCAAAATAAAGTCCAGGACTACAGGGGGGCAAAATACTCTGTAAAGATAGCCCTTGCTGCCTTCATTGCTCTGCACTACCCAGGCCTGGGACATCATCAGAAAATACCAAATTGTGGATCTGGACTTCAGTATCAAAGCATGACATTTTTAAAGAAACCAAATTCCTAAACCAAGCAGTCAACAAAAAGAAAATCACGTTGCATATATGAACCTATTCCGCTGGACTGTGCTCTATATTCAGAAAGCATATTTTCTCCTCCTCTAATCTCACTGCAATCAATCTTTAAATTACACTGGACACCTTAATCACAACATCTAACATAAATATAAATTCTGTTAATTCTTTCTGCATGGTCCAACTTCACAGAAATCTCACAGCAGTTATTATTATCATATTCCACAGCATCGAATCACTTATCATTGCATTCACACATCCAGAAACCTGTCTCCCCCAGATCTCTGCAATGTTGCCATAAGCCTGCAGTAGAAAATACTTCACCCAACAGAAGACAAAATCAAAATATTTAGGTCAGCTCAGAATAAATCAAATTCAAGTAAGAATCTGTTTTGCAGCCACATTAAAAAAAAATAATAATTCAATGGAGAAAAAAAGAAAATTCTTACTGTAGTGTGCTGCTTAGGTAAGTTGGTAATGTAGGTGTTTTGATGGAGAAACTAGGTCAAATTTCTCTGAGATGTGGGCAAGGCCTCAGATGTTGTTTAGCACTGTAGGAGTCTGTGGTACTTCCAGGCACTCTGGTGAGGAGAAGACACTGAGGCAGAGCTGTTTTCATGTGGGTGCAATGGCAAACACTGCTGTTGGCCAGGAAAAAGGTCTACAGACCTTTAATTTGCATCTGTCCCCTCCCTGTCCCTGGGAAATCAGCGGCTGAGAACTGAGGTGAGGTGCCCTCCCAAAAGAACTAATTTGCATCGACTAAAGAGCAATGGAAAATGAAAGAGGCTTTCACTAATTCTTTGGGTTTCATGTTTCACCTGTTTAATCAGAAAAGTGCATTCAGCATGTAAAGGACCACAGGGCCCACAGTGAGATGAAACACAGCTTCTTTAACGTGAACCCAGGTATGTCACACAGTGGACAGACAAGGCAGGGCATTTTCCCTACCAAGGGCACCTGCCTTCTCCCGATGGGAGACCATCATGAGACTATTTAGGAACTGGGCCCATCCTGCATCGACTCAGGGCAGCACTGAAAATCCATCCCTGCCATCTTCAGCCCACCCAGAAACCATCCCCTGTCACCTTGAATGGGAAGCTGGGTCACACTGAGAGCAAGAAAGGTGCCAGTGGTGTTTCCATTAGGCTACACAACCATGGCATGACCAGGAAAAAAACAAACCATTGGTTTCACACCATCACCCCCTTCTCTGCTTTTCTCTGCTGTGGCATCAGACTGCAGCATCCCAGCCAGCAGACCAGACCATGCGTGAGCAGCATATCTCATCATGGCATGGGTGCTAAATGGGTCCACAACACCAGTTAAGAGAATGTGAGCTAGAGGACCCCAACTGCTGTCCTGTGGCAACTAGAAGATGGAGACGCAAACTGGCTGCCAGTTGTGCCAAAGACTCCTCATGTTTTGCCACTGCTACTACACAGGTGGTCTGCCCTTTCCAATCCATTTCAGGTGGCAATTGAAGGATGTGCTCTTGCTTCAGCAGCTTCTTCTTCTCACTGACACAGCTCTGATTGTGATGAAACATTTCCAGACAAAAGGCCCTTCTTGACTCAACCCTCCTGACACGAAAACAGAAGTAAGATCCTTCCCCATGTGTGTGACACATGACTCACCTTCACAGATCTTTTTCCCAGAATAAGGAGGGAAAAAAAAAAAGGAAGTACAGCCAGAAGAAAACAGCAGAAAGACATCAGAAAAACAAGCAAGCACTGAAGTCATTAAAAAAACCCTGCTACAGATAGCTTCTACAAGCCTGCAATATCATCACATGAGATTGTCATGAAGAGGCCTTGGAAATACAGCCAGCAGCATGATGTGGTGTGAGTTAGTGTTTGCAAGAGGACAGCAAATCCAGGACAGCATCCCAGAAGCTGCTGTTAGTGTGGTATCTGTCAGGCCACATTAACACTGCAAACATCTTAGTGACCTGCAAAAATCATTTGAGAGAGAAGGTAAATGAATTTCCGAGCTTTGTGTCCCTGCCATTTATATCCTGCTAGTCACTAAGTCAAACTCAGCTGAACAGCTCTGCCAAGCCCCAGCTGCCTCCCTGCAGCCCTCGCGTGAGCAGCAGTCACAAGGAGCCACATCTCCCCAGTACTACCACCAGCAGTATATTAAAATCTTGCCCTTAGTTTAGCCAGGCATTTATCTGGAAAGGAAGGGTGGGAGTCATCTGAACACATGATGGTAAATAAAATCCAGAGAAGTTCATCTCAGGACATCACTGAGTCTCCTCTAGCTATGAAATGAGAAGAACCAGCACCTAGGGGCAATAATCCACCCACCTTGAAGCAGGCAGCAGATCTTAGGGGAACTCAGAGGGCTGATATCTCCCCAGTGCCGATACAGGGAGGCCACCTGATAAACCCAGGTGCGGGTCCCAAAAGGGAGGGGACTATTTCCATTCCCACATGCTGGCACATGCTGCAATATAGCTAGTTCATGAGACTACTGACACACACATTCAGGTTTGATGTTTCCCTGAATGAGGCCAACCACCAGATTTTCATTTAAAGCAAAGACACCAAAGAATTGGGGGAATTGTAACATGCTTCCCTGCTGGTCAGATTTGGTCTGACCAAATTGGTTTTCATAATTTCCTAATTCTTCTGAATTAGTTTTTCCATTATTTAATTTCTTGAATTTCTTTCTCCCCTTTATGGAAGCTAGCATGGGTGGGCCACCTGTTCAAAATCTGACATAAAAACAACCTGGATGACAGAAACAACAGTGGAAAGAAAAGACTACCTAGAAAAAACAGCAAAACAAAACTGCCTTAGCAGTCCCAAGCTTTTCATACCTGTATTTCCAAATATTAATTCTCTAGTCAGTTCCAGAATACTTAATATGTGGAAAGGGTCCTTTTTATCCCATACCAGAATTAAGCCCAAGTAAATGCCAGTTTATGTAAGGTCCTCCCTCCATACTCCCTCTCTGAGGAGCCAATAGTGAGTGAACTTGTCTCACTTGCTCTCCCACTGTGATCCTTTGGGAACCCCAGCAAGAGGGGACAGAGAAGACCTCTGGTAGATTTGCAGAACAGAATATGTTGTGTTTATGTCCATAAGAAGAACTGTTCATTAGACGCCAGTCCTGCTCACCAGAAGAGGCAACAGCTTTTCTTCTAATGCCTCCCGCGTGAGGTTTGCACTGAAATCCCAAAGCCTCCTCTTCTAGCAGCTGAGCAGACAAACCACAGCCCAGCCACTTTCTCTTTCTGTGTTTCAGTTTTTCTCTTAGCAGAAAGGATAATAAAACTAGCCAGCACTCAGGAACGCTGTAGCTTTAATTCATTTATATCTATCAGTAGCTTAAAGCTCCTCAGTCATAGGGGGCTCTGGGAATGCCAGTGGAAATGCTTTACATCTTGTTGCTGTACTTCGACTTTCCAAATTTCCCTATTGCAGCCACTGATTCCAATAATTTGAGCTCTGAATTTTCTGACTTGGCAAATTCGAATCAGCTTTTCTCAATGATTCTGTGAGTAAAAATGTGCTCTTTGTCAGAGAGAGGAAATGGGGAGCAGCACCAGGCTATCTGTATGCTGTGTGAGTCAGCCACAGTGTGTGCACCTGCTGTGACTTACAGTCTGAATGCAATGACTGCACTCTGAGATGCTGGTGTTGCAAACAGATGAATTTTGTAAATCCTGTTAATGTTTCTATGTGTAAGAGCTTCCCAGCAAAGAAGGATGATGTCCACGTGAGTATCAGATCCACTTACCCTTATAGATTTCAGAATAGTACATTCATTTTACTCAGGCTGGAGATATAAATAGATTTATCGTAGAGTAGGCACTTGGTTGTGTTTGTGAGAATGGCAACTTTCAGGAAATTAAATTTTAAATTAGCTGCTCTAAGCTGTAAGAAGAGGGGAAATGTGCCTCTACACACACCAACTCTGGAGAGCTCAGTTCCACCATACTCCAGCAAAACACAGCCTGGAGATAACACTGGGGCTGTGCAAGCAAATGGCTTGTTCTGCTCTCTTTCAATCACAGTATTTTATTCCAAAAAAGTTACTGGAATGTTTTGTTCTCATAATGTTTAAGCAGCTTAGGCAGGGAAAATTGCATAACTCGTTTTCTAAGTTTCAGACTTTGACATATACTGAGCTCCTTTTGCTTCATTCATGTACAGTCGCCTTTTGCATGGGATGGGACTAGAGAAGTAAACAAGGAAACCTAGCTGGATAAGAAAGGAAAAGAGTTCTGCGAGTTTCTGCTGTAAATGCAGGAGAAAGGGAAGTGGGAGGTAGCAGAAGCACAGTCTGTGTACACAGAAATTTGCCGAAATCTTTCTATTCTCCTAGGTAAGGAGGCTGCAGTGGGGCAGGGCACACAAATGCCACACACCTGCCTGTGCATGCCGTCACTTTCCAAGGGCGTTGGTTGTTCTGGATTGACCAAATACAGCAAAACATGGGAAAAAAATAAAAAGTGGTGAAGGTTAGCATGCTTCAGCAATCACAGTAGAATGCTCTTTGCCACCCCTGGAAGCAGCCTCTCTTGGCTGCCTCCGTGGTGGATGTAAGCATGGCTGTGGTTTGGAAGGATGAGGAAGAGGAGATGGGAACTGCTAAAAAAATACTTGTCATTTTGGTATGTTTGTGAAGGAACCCCGATACCAGGAGGGATTGAGGTGCTGGGGCAGGGATGTGGCAGTCCAGCCACAACCCTACCACCCAAGCTCAGAGATTGGCAGAAGGTGCACTTAGTAGCTGGTGTCCAAGAGGCTGAACCCAGCTCCCAGACCTGCCTGTGTTTAGAGAGACAGCATGACACTGTGCTTCCCTGCACTGCTGGCATCATCAGTAATGGAATGCTAAAAACCCACTGCAGACTGTAAAACCCCCGCTGCTGTTACCGGAATTTATTATGTGGGCAATTAACATAGGCAATCCCATTACCACTGGCGGGATTTATCTGAGTAAATCTCACATGTGATACTCTTCTATGAAAACAAGTGATCAACTTTTTGGCTTGGCCTAAGTTTCCAAAGATAAATGTCTCCCCTCATTCATTACCAACTACACAGCTTGTGGCCATGTGGCGTGAGTATAAACAAGCTGAACAAATATCTAGTATGGGAAGGAATGAAATGTTAATGCAAAAAATTGATTCAGTGATCTCTTTGCAGGCAGTGAGACGGATATTTCATTGCCAGGTCTGACTATGTAATATAGTAACTGTGTTATTAGCACTTAATGACTGGAGTTTGTTTGTTTTCCTTCCCAATCATTAAAGCCATGTTGATTGGCTCAGAACATATTGATAAATTCTGAATATATAGGCAAGCAAATCAGAAACCACAACAGCCTGCTCAGGCTCTGTTTATTTCTCTGCACTGACACACAGCAGACCTTGGCAGATAGAGAGGTCTCTACCAGGGCAGGGTGGAGACAAGTGAAAAGGGGATGAGGCTGTTCCTGAGCTCTCAGTCCTCAGAAATATTGAGTCACAAGACCACATCCATCCACAGAAAGATGACTGGGACCCTGCTGCTGTTAAATCTCGGGGTCAGCATCCCACACAGCTGCTAAGCACACAGAACAGCCCCCCTTGCTATTCACAGCTCACAGCCCTAAGCACAAACATTGACTTCATCAATCTGTCACAGCAAATTCTCACCTGCACAAGACCCAAAGCCCTTCTCCTTCCATTCTTGTCCACAAGTCTTAGCTTCCAAGGTGGTCTCCTGTTTCCCTCTTCCATTACTTTAAGCAGCATTTCAGAGATTCCAGGGCAAGGCTGCCCCTCATGCAGAGCACCCAGTGTGTCTCTGCATCACATGTCCATATTCATTTTAGCACAGATACTGCTATTATTTTGCTTTTGATGATGTCTGTAGCATTTCCCAGTCCTTGGGGCTCTGACCCTTCACCACCACTCAGGCTGCTACAAGCGGTGCTCAAAGTGGGGCTCTTGAGTACCATGGCTGGGATTCTCAAAGGTGTTTAAGAGGGGTAGGTGCCTACCTCCCGAAGTTTTACAGGAAGAAAGGATTGCAAATTCTTTAGTAATGACTTCTTGTAAGAAAAGAGGCTCTCTGCCCACAGTGTGCAGCAAGGACACTCTCATGCATGCTGGGAACTGACCTGTGTGAGCACATTTATGTCCCTGCTCATCACTTGGCCCAGGGCAAGATGTATGTAGGCTTTGTGCCAAAATCTCTGCACAGATTCTTGTTTGTGTTCTGAGGGAGAAAAATCCCAAAACAGAACAACCTACAGTTATGGATAAATATTCATCTGGCATTCAAGAGAAATGCAAAGATGCATCTCAAGTCAGTCTCCATCTGCTAGTGATGATCCCAAGCTCCTTTACTGGAAGGACAACCAAACCAGCTAATTCATCCCTATTGCCTCCAATGCCAGAGCAGAAAGCCTGTTTCCTACCCAGGTCTGTGTTACCAGGCAAACTGTCTGCATGAGTGATGGACTTTATTATGGGCAGGAAGTCTGCCAGGGCTTTGACTCTGCAGGAAGATGACGACCACAGCATGTGGGAGGGTGGGATGGTTGAAGGGATCAGCACACTGCACTGGCTATCTCTCTGCTCAGGGATGCTCCTGCTAATGTGCGTGTATGGACAAGGCAGACCCCACCATATCAGTTAAGAACAGTGTTGTCATGTAGCCTAGATGTAAAAAATTATGCTTGGGTAAGAAGAAAAACCTAAAGGAAAAGCTTCTATTGGTAAACAAAACAAGCCAGAACACTTTGCATCTTTTTAAGGGCAACTGAAGTGATACATCACTCACCATTGAACTCTGCACCCTCAAACCAGAACAGTTTCAGCTTCACTACCTGCTGGCCCCTGCTATCCTCCCAGCTGTGCCACAGAATCTGTGGTAACAGTGGCTGGGATGGTCACCTTTAAGGCATTAATAAAACCTTTAAGACATTCATAATTATGGAGACGGTCTCCAGCCAGTGCCCTGGTCCTGTTTAGCTCACTAGCCTATGTGTAGCCAGAGGGCCTGACTCCGGAGTCAAGCCCTTTGGACTAGGAAGTCCAAAGCTGGCTTTTCTTAGTGCTGTGGATTGTGCTGAGGCTGCGAGTCTAAACTGGGAATTCCCAAAGGGACTTGAATTCCCCTGTAATTAGTAAGGGAGTCTGGAGACCATGTACTGTCCCACTTACATCCCACTCCCACTGGACAGGCAGTGGGCCCAGATGGCTTGTTTTGATATAAAATATGTTTTCCCTATTTTTACCAGTCCCTCCCTGCTACTCATGTGTTCACTTCACCCAGCTGTGGCTCCCTCCTTATTGCAGCCTGGCTGTGGCCGGGACTGCCCATGACTCACAGCAGAGCCATAAATGAGGGGCTCGATACCTGAGTGTAAGCCAACACACCCCACAGATCAGTACCAATCAGTAACACAGAGCTGGGTACAAGGCAAAGGAAATGGATAGAAATCTCCTTAAATCCAACTTCAAAAACTGGAAAATAACTCACTGAAATCACTTCATTTCTGGGTTTGTATTTCCAATTGATACTGCTGTAGGCAGATGTACAAAATTGTAGGTGTCCTGCTAAATTAAATTTTGAGGGTTCTGATGATGTCATATTACATTATAAATAGTGTCTGCCTAAAGCAGCTGAATTCATTCTTATAATGCCTTTTTCCCCCTTAAAATCATGGTGCCAAGTCCAATAAATTGGTAGAAGAACTCCCACTTGCTTCAGTAAATTTTGGATCAGACCCTGAAGGATTAGCCCACATGCACTTTGCAGAGCAAGGCCTTGCAGACAGCAGTGGCAGATTGATGAGGGCATTTCTGTGACCAAGCGTTTGCCGACAGGGGTTAAGTTTCCATGGCCAAGCACTAACAGACTTATGCCATCACTTTAATGGCCCCTGCATCCATTATGTTGAAAGTGAAATGAGCACATCTGTGTGCCTGGATAGGAGAATGATTAATAAAGGGGGCAAAAAAAGGCAGAATATTGAGCAGGTAAAGTAAAGAGTATGGGACAGTTGTTCAAAGAGTTTTGAACAAACATGGGAGGTTTGTGGATCAGATGAGTGGAATGTGCTTTTGCACAAACATCCTACACTGACAAATGTGCCCAGGGCTTGATTCCCAGCTGAGGGCTGCTGTCAATGCTGTACAGAAGTGCAGTTCCTCTCACTTTGGTAGGAGCTCCCTGTGCATGATGGAGAGCACAGTGGGAGCAGTCGGGCCCAGGTCAAAACTTCTAATGTGAGGAAATTAGGAGTTAAGCCTAACAACTGGCTGCATGCACGGAGAGAGGGTTTAAATAAACATGCTCCAGTGAGGGGACAGGCAATATGTTTGGAAATCTAGACCGGCTCTTTCTGCCGTCTGTGTTTTGTTTCTGAATCCAATGCTATGATAATGAATAAGCTGTTTGCTCTTTCAACTGCATACCACATGATAGCTAGTTTCCATCCAAAAGCTTTGGCCCCTGCTTCTAAATTGATCCTGTAAAGTTAACTCCTTTGTTCAAGAGGTTAAGTATGTGATGTATCAATTGGGCTTTTTGTTGAAAAGCCCCAGAGCCATACACTTACTGAGCCATATATGTATTACAGAATAATTTGCAGTAAAGGTATGTGGAAGGGCAAAGATGGATCATACAAAAATATGTAGTCTCCAGTTCAAGAAAGTATCAGTTCAGAACAGAAGAGAATTTAAGCACATGCCTAGCTTCCACCAAAATATGGCTTCTAATCACATATTTCAGGTCAAGAGAGTGGCTAGTGCTCACCCCAACAGGGAGGGATGTAGACATATGCTTAAAACCTCTGACCTGGGGCAGGGGTGACAAAAAGGCTGCTGCAGGATGGACTGACCAGACCAGGAATCAAATTTGTACCCAGTCTATACCAAATGAGCCAGGGAGACCCACAAGGGAAAAAAAAAAAGTTGGAAGGAAAGAGCAAGATCATCTTGAGACACTTCAGAAGGCCAGAAATACAAGCTCAGTTTGATTCCAGCCACAAAATATGGCAATGACACGTCTCTGGGATGCAGCAGCACAGCCAGGAAATGAAGACACGCTGGTCTTCACCACTCCTACATGGATACCTTGCTTACAGAAAAGTGGATGCTGAGGATACCAGCCCTGGATTCACAAGATCTGTTTGTTCTTCTAACTCATGCTTTGGGCATGACCTTGGACTACATCCCCCTCACAACACGGTGGCTCTTGTATCTGTCCCAACCTCCCGTGTGAGAGTAGAGAACCAGGAAATGCTTTCAGCCATGAGGGCCACAGAAATCCCTTTTGTAGATGGAAAAGTACCTACATTCTGGTTGCTGTAACCATAAAAAATATTCCAGGGAGCAAGAAGGGCTTCTGTAAAAGTAGTTTTGCCACCACAGAGAATTCAGAGTGAACCCTGAGGGAAAAAGGAATCTTTCTCATAGGACACAGGACTGTCTTCATGTTGTCTTCTTCAGTGAAATTAGCATTGCCTAGGAAGGATGACATCTTCTCTAACATCTTAATCCCGGCCACCTACCCTGCTGGCACTGGGATCATATGCACCTTTGGCAACAGGCATTTGGCATTTTCAAAGCATGTTAAATTCTTCCCTTCTGCTGGAGTGCATCGGGACACGGAACATATTGGCAGCCTTGCTCAATGTAATCATTTTATTAGAAACTCTTGAAGGAGCATATTTGTCTTATACCTTCAGTTTTTTGTTATTTCTTTCTGGTAGCAAGAACCAACAGCCAGTGAGGTACTTTCCAAAGAAAATAGTGGCACAGTCTCTGCCTTGCAGGTCCATCAGTCCCTTTAAAATCCTCTGCAGTGTGGTGAAATAAGAGAATCCAAAACCCAACCCCACCGTTGTGACAATGTAAAGATACTTTCAATATTTTTCTTTTCTGTGTGTGAGTGTGTTTAACCTTCATCTGTTTTAATAAGGAGGTTTATTTTTTTTTATTGTAAATGTGAGGATTGGGAAAAGAAGTGTTCTTGATTTCCTGCCTTAACCCAGTTCTTGCTCCAAGGTGGAGTATTATATCAGCTGTGCTGTTAAACACCTAAAGTACTTTTCCTCCTCGGGGACCCTGGAATAAGCAATTCTTATGGATGCCCCAACAGAGTCTAGAACAGCACTGGCTTAAACAATTTGTGGAGATTTCAGGAGTACAGTCAGCATCTCATCTGATCTAAACTGGTAGAGCTCTGCTGTGTTCCTCAGAGCTCTGCCAGCTCATACCAGGTGGGGATCTGGCCTTCAGCCTCTATTAATTGTCACACGTACTCAGAGATGAAAAATACGTTTATCACAAAGCAGGGAGGAACCTGCACAAGCTGCCAAAAGGGAAGGTGTTCACTCAGCTCGGCTCAGAGGGGCATTGCCTCAGTGGCAGTGGGCACAGCTCTGCCAGCAGCAGAAAGGCTCTCACTGATGTTAAGCAGCAGTGACGGAGAGACACCAGACAGCACTTTGCAGCTCCTCCCTGCCCTATTTTTCTGATGTCTGTTATTTAACAAAGAATCAAGTCTCCCCTCTTGGTACAAAATACAACAGCTAAGGCCAGGCAATGTCATGAAGGAGCAGAGGCTTTAAAGGGTTGTGTGGCTCTGTTCAGACAGGATTTTGAGGACAAATTTGGGCTTCTGGGGACTGGAGATATGGAGTGGGTAGCCGGGAGCTCCCAGTGGAGTAGGGCTACATGCAGTGATGGTGGTGGATGAATTCAAAGCAGCTGACTTTCCCTGGGCATTTCTCTGCCTGGTTTGGGAGGTTTCATAGGGATTAGGGAAGGATTTGTCAGGCTGTGGTGCCAAGCCAGTGTTTACACACAGAAGCCTTTTGATTTTTTAATTGTGTCACAGATCTCTAGCTGGCATCTCTCTCTCCAAACCTGGCCAGTCATTGGAAATGGAAGATTTATACCCAGCCTTTGTTTTAGTAGGCAGAGGGAGGGCTGAGCTTTCTTTTGTCTGACTTTAAAAAGATACCCCCTCCTCTTCATCTGCTTCCAGCTCATCCTCCTGGCTGGCAGACATGGGAACACTCCTGCCAGAACTATGGAGGGATGGGGGTGGCAACAATGGCCTCCTTAGTGCGAGAGCATCAATAATAACACAAGGCCCACTCAGATGCACACGAGCCTTTCTGTTGACTGCTGTGGGAGTTGCCTGAATATTTTAGGAGACAATTAGGCCGGTGCTCTGTACATTGCCTATTCACTCTTAATCTCAAACCCTGGGGAGCAGAAGGAATGATTTATTAGGGAGACAGACTTAACGTCTTCTGGCTTTGGTCAGCTGTGATGTGAAAATAGCTTCATTGAAGGCAATTAATATCAAATCCTAATTAAAAACATAATCTTTCATTGGTTTGCTCACAGACAGCTACTGAACTGGAGCACAGTCTTGCAGGGGGAGAACAGGGAAGATGTAAGAGGAGATGAGATGGGAAGTGCTGGGAAAAGGCAGGAGCTCCCACTCATGAGGAAGACTAGTGTAGGCACCACTTGGGAGCACTCAGCCCCTCGCAGAGGGACTGCCTGGCAATGGGAAAGTCTCCATCCTGCTCTGCTGGGGCTGTACAGTGACCTGAAAAGCTCAAGAGAGACGATTTGTGTCAGCTGGTGCCTATCCAGGCAGTTCAGAAGAGACTAGTACTACTCTCCATGACAAATCCTCAATAATCCTCCAAAAGCAGAAACAAAAACTAAACAAGAGATGCAGCCTGAGCTTGCAAACAGGCGTGGGTGGCACTGTTCGATCTTTGGTCCCTGCCCAAATGGGGCTGGCTAAACACCAGCACTCCCACAGGGTTTGTACCAGCAGAAAGCCCGTGTTTGCATAGGTTCAGGGATGAGCTGCTCACCCCTTTGCTGTGGCTTTGCCTGCCAGACCTCATGGCCTGACTTCTGCTCTGAAGCACAGTGTGGAGCCCCACATTAGCTCTCTCATTGAAAATATGCTTGTTCTGCCGTTGTGCCTGGTCCTCTCTCAGGTTCATTTAGTGACACTGACTGAAACCATTGCAGAGAGGATGTTTTGTGCCTTTACATTGAAATGTGCCCTCTTTTGGGTGTCCCACTTCAAGCCAGAGGCTGCAGAATGGGAGATCATGTGTGGGTGATGGGGAAGCTCCTGTGAGGCTGGATTAAGTCTCCAGTCCCCACTAGCCCTGTGCTGGGGGTTCTCCCCATGCCCACCTGCAAGCAATACCCTGCCAGGTCTCCTCACTACATCCTGTGCTCCAGGGAACACAGCAGCTGCACCTCTGATAACAAATTAAACATGCCCAGGCCTCTTCTCTGTCACTGAGGCCAACCAGCTTAGAATAGCCTGCAGCTGTACTTCAGAGTTTTTTGCTCTCTGGAACAGTGTAACCTCTTACAAGTTGCCTGCTGGGAGAGGTGGCTGACCCATGCTGCTTCCGGAACTGCACTGGAGACTTTTATAACAGTGCAGACGAGTTCCAGTGCTTTTGAAATGGAAAATCTCCTAGCAGTATTTAATTTATCAGTCAAAATAGAGATTAGATGTTTTCAGTATCTTCAGGTTAATAGAGGACTTCTGTGATTCAAAGAGCTGTTCCAAAATGCCAATGGTGTGGGAGAAATTTTTAGGGCTGCTGTTCTGGGAAAAGTAATCTCTGCTTGAGCTGAAGCCATTACTAATCTGAGCATGAGTCTATTCAGCAAGTTCACGTCCACCACATCTGCTGCAGCCAGTGGCTGTGGGGTTCTCGGTGCACGCCTGCCCATCTGCTGAGCATCCACCTGCATCCCACAGCACTGCTGCACTCCCAGCTCCCTTCCCCTGCCTGGCTTCCCACATGTCAGGAAGGAGACAGAGCTGAGCATTTGCAGGTGTGTCCAGTGCAGCCTTGCCGGGATGCAGTGCCTGAGATCCCGGGAGCACTGTCACGAGGAGTGTGCTGATGGCCATGCCAATGGCTGTGCCAAGGGCCATGCCCATGGCTGTGCCCATGGCCATGCCCATGGCCGTGCCGATGGCTTTTCTGCTGGCCATGCTGCTGGCCATGCTGTCCCCTTCCACACCACCCAATTCTTCACTGCTGTGGGGCTCACCACATGCAGGACCTGCAAACAGCCTGAACAGCAAGCCAGAGCAAAGCTGGCCCACAAATAATACACATTGCCTCTTATACTAGAAAACAGACCATTCTAAACATGAAAATTTGTATCGGAGTCTGCTCCTTGGGCTTATTTAGAGCTTTATTAAAGTTATATATATTGCAATTAAGCATCCATATGCCTCATCACAGTTTAGTAAATCAGATGACACATGGCAGCCAACTAAACCAACCATATTTCAGCATTGTACAGTGTGTGGCAACATATGCAGCAATGTATATGGGGGTAAGAGAAACTTGCTGATGACTTGGTACTAAAGCATGTGATCCCACTCAGTTCTGATAAGATTTCCATATAAAGAAGAGGTTTCCTGTCCTAGTTTCATCTGGGATAGAGTTCATTTTCTTCTTAGCAGCTGGTGCAGTGCTGTGTTTTTGAGTCAGTATGAGAATAATGTTGATAACACGCTGATGTTTTGGTTGGTGCTGAGCAATGCTTTCCCTGAGCCAGGGACTTCTCAGTGTCCTGGGCTCTGCCAGGGAGCAGGTGCACCAGAAGCCAGGAGGGAACATGGCCAGCAGAGGTGACCTGAACTGGCCAAAGGGATATTCCACACCCTAGAATGTCATGCTCAGAGTATAAGCTGGAGGGAGCTGGCTGGAAGGGGCTGATCACTGCTCAGGGATGGGCTGGGCATTGGTCAGTGGGTGGTCAGCAATTTTATCAGGCATCACTTGTCTTTCTTGGGTTTTGTTTTTCACTCTCTTTTTGTTATCTCTCTTCGCATTGCCTTTTTTTTTTTTTTTTTACTTTACTTTGATTGTTAAACTGTTCTTAATCTCAACCCTTGGCTTTTAACATCTTCTGATTCTCCTCCCCAACCCACTAGGGGTGGGGGGATTGAGTGAGCAGCTGAGTTGCTGTCTAGGGTTAAACCACAACACTTCCTCATCTGAGGATTCAATAAAAATTGGGTTTCTGCTCCTAAGAGGAACTGATGTATGCTATCATCTGTTCAATTTATTCTGAGGCGTCCTCAGGTTCCCCTGCGTCGCTATGAATCACTTCCCTAGAATTATGTGCAGATATTTAAAATGTATGCCTGGAGTATTTTAAAAACAGAACTAATTGCCAGTTTTGGGCTCCTTTTGCACAGTCTATCAAGAAGATTTTGAAGATTAACTGTTTTATTAGATAGCCAGGATTAGATCTTCAGCTGTATAAACTAGGACAGTCTCACTTCAAATTCCCATAGATGATCCTTATCTCACTTGTGCACATGTCTTCAGCCTCAGGCTACGCTCATTTCTTCTGCATCGTGTGAGAAACACAATGAGTGGAATAACCTGTTATGTATCCTAGTGTGGGGGAGATGCTGTTGTAGCACCTGCCCTAGAGCCCACTGAAGGCAGAAAAAAGCTGCACTTACATTTTAAGATCAGGTCTAAACCTGGCATAGCAAAGCACTGCAAAAGGAGTAATTTACTTCCAGTATGTGCCTCATTTTCAGTGACTTCAATGAGACTCAGAACTGAGATTTTCCAGAGACTGATTTGAGGCTACGGTGAACAGGTTGTTGAATCAGAGCCTGGCTGGGGTTGTTTCATTTGCAGAAAATGGAACAGGGATTGCACTGAGGGATGCTGCTGCAGACCTTCCAGGGCAGATGCTCTCACTGCCACTCAGTCCACCACATGCCAGATCCAAAGTTTTCAGATGCTGCAGTTAACCTACCACACTCCCTATGGAAAAGTCCTTCACAACTTAATAGGAAATTCCAGCCCTGTTAATGCCTATTTTGGGGCTTTTTAATAATTTTAATTCTAACAGGAAATTGCATATAAAATGCTGTAGAATAGACAGGAAATCTGCTGAATTTCAGGGGGTAGTTCTGATTTTTTCTATGGTTCCCTATTCTTGAAGATCCTCATGATTTCATCAGTGTTAAATTCTGCAGGACTTTTCCACAGAGGAAATCTGTCATTTATTTTCTTTTCAATTTCAACTGAGCAAATACAGGCAGAATAAAGTTTACTGTGGCACGAGGGAGGCTTGAATCTGAAGTCACTTTTAAACAAATACCTGGAGCTGTGAGTGATACCTCATGCCCAACAGCTGAGTATGTAAGTTGAAAAATCCTGTTACATGAGGAAATTAGAAGAGGAAAATACCTTACTCAAAGCTTTTCACTTTTCCAAAATTTCTTTTTTATTATTTCTTCCTCTATCTGCCCTGATTTTAAGAGACTAACTCACAAAAATTGTGCTTTTCCTAGTCAAGAGAGAGTTGTATCCTCAGAATTATCACATCTGGTCCAAACTGAATCTTGATCCATGTGTTTCCTCAAGCCCCAGTCTGCTTGAGATTCAGGGTTGTGATTCAGGTGCATCTTCCTAGTGAAGATTAATTACATCTGGGTTTCCTTGAAGCTTCAGAGACCCAAAAGGTTGCAGAGAGACTAGCAGAAATTTGATTTTTAAATGAAGGAAGACCCATTGCTACACATACATCTTGATATACCCAGTTTGTATATGCAAGAACAGGATGACTGAATATTTGTATATGCCTTTATCTAATTGGGAGACTAATTATCCAGGTAAAGATTTATATGTAAAATGGAGAAAGAGGGCTGAAAAAAGGTAGAAGAGTAGATTATCAATTTCATCCTACCCAATCTATGCTACTCCATCCCAAACACCTAAAGAGTCTTCTTCTCTATGTGGGGCGCCATCTACTCCTGCCATTCAGACACATTATCATGCACAGACAGCTGTTGCTTTAGAATAATGAATCATTAAGTTTGGAAAAGACATTTAAGATCATCAGGTCCAATCATCAACCTAGAATCACTGCCATGCTCATGATTAAATCATGTCCTTAAGTGCCATATCCACATCTTTTGAATACTTCCATGAATGGTGACTTCACCACTCCCATCAGCAGTCTGTTTCAATGCTGTACAACCCTTTCTGTGATTTTTTTTTACTAATATCTAATTAAATCTCTCCTGGTGTTATTGGAGGCCATTGGCTCTCATCCTTACATTGCTGTGTTATACAAGGCCAAACACATGCTATCTGGATGCATCAAGCATTGAAATTTGAGCCATACTATCAAAGTTGATTGATAATGATAAATAACATAAAAATCAAGAGGAGATTTTATGCTTTCAGTTATCATGGCAGTGCAGGGAACCCTCCACAATTTTAAAGTGGCTGCTGCAAAATGCATGTTTTGATTCTGTGCCCTGGAAATCTCACAGCTGTACTTAATATTTTTTTTCCAATTTTTGCTGTGATTGGAAAAAACATATTTTAATATCTTGGTGCTAACAGTTCTATCTAGAGAGAGAGAGAGAGAGAGAGAGAGAGAGAGAGAGAGAGAGGGAGAGAGGGGTATTTCCACTGTGCTGCAAGATCATTACATTTATTTGTACAATTCACTTAACTCTGGTCCATGATATCGCCAGAAGCTCTTGATGGAATTATGGTTCCATAATTATAGCTTTATACATTACAGTCCTTAATGGCCTTAGGGCTGGATTCTCACTTGCAATAAATCATCAGGGCCTCATTGATTTTATTGAAGTATATGGAGGAATGTCAACGTGCACCAGCTGAAACCTGAGGTGAGATCTTTACCCTTTAAAGTCATTGGGAGTTCTGCCATCAGCTTAAAGGCAGCCAGAAATTAACCCTTGCTCCTCATTTTTCCTAACCACTTTGCTACGATGAACTACATCAAGACAATAAATTGTTGAAGCTAATGCTATCAAAAACCAAGATGCTGCTGCTGATTAAAATCTATCATTATCATTCATTTTCTAAAAGGTTGGGCATTAAAAGGTTTGATTCCCTACCACTCTGCACCTTAGACTCCCTTTGTACAGACTAAATGCAGCAACCCACCCTCAACTCCTGCAATACTCTCATACATTTTTATGGAGGTTTTTATACATGCACACATAAATTTAAAGTTTCAGAGTATGTCACTGTGCACTCTCAGCTAATTTACTGTTCATATATGAGCCTCAGTGAAAGGAAAGGATAAATAACGAGAAGACATACAGCATTTCAAACAGTCAGCAAATGGATGGATGAGTTCACTCAGGATTCTCTGGTAACCTCCATAGCCTTCTGCCAAGAAGCCAGACAGTGGAAGAGGAGATTAAAATACTGAGTGTGGGGAAATGCATTGCACTGGGGGAAACAAATCTATAACATTCACATGTAAGTAGTGAAAATCACTCACTGCCATAGGTCAGATTTGACCCAGTACTGATCACTTGGGGTGGATGCAACTATCAGCCATGTAACAATAAGTACAATGTGCTGTCAAGCCTTTCCCATTAAAATAACATATATAGCATCAATGTATTTTAATGATAAAATTTTCGTGGGCTTAAATTTGGCCATATGCATCTTCTGTTATGGAAACAGAGCTACTGAAAGTTTCAGTCCAAAAGAGACATTGGGGTTTTTTGCAAATAAAATGTGGATGTCTGTGCCTTGCCCAAAGTCAGTTTTGGCAGGTGCATCACAGATCAGCAGTTCCTAAGTCTGAGCAGTGAACTTTTGATTGCAGCTTATTGGCCTCCAAATATAATTCATTTAAAAATCAAAACAGGTCCATCAGAGGAGGATTATTAGGGGTCTGCTAAGGATAGAACAGCACAGGCCCAAATTTACCAACAGATGAGGCGGCTGGGGCATAGGCAAAAGAAGGCATAAAATGCTTATCCCTTTAAGCCACAGTGACTGATGAAGGGTAAGCTGAAGGGAATGCTCTCCGGAGACCTCTCCTGTGCTGCACTGCTCCACTTTTGCTTTCCACTCTGCTTATGGTTATAACTGTCTTATTTGTCCTTCCACTAAGATAAACATAGCTTTCCCGCATTTGAATCCGTTATGACAAATTTATTGGGTTCACTCAGAGAAAAGCTATCTGTTGCTTCTTAGTGGCTCCAGAACAGAAACGTAAGGGTGGACTGGTGAAAACGTTGAGCTTCTCATAAGTAGAGAATCCATGGCCAAGGGTCAGGTGGGCAATGAGGAAGCTCCGGCTCCAGTGGGAGCTGTGCTGTCCTCAGGAGCCTGTGGCAGCTGGAGCATCCTTTAAGCTCTGATACATCAAAGGTAGCATTTGGCAAGAACCATGACAAACAAAAACCAAAGACAGAAAGTCAGGAAAATGGAAGAGTAGCCAAACCATTTCCATGGAGCAGATAACAGAGAAGTTAAAACCACTTGGCCACACCCTTACAAGTGGATAATTTAGCTTAGTGGATAATGCACTGATGCCACAAGCTGCCCTGAAAGGGTAGAGTGGCTTTGTCACAACGGGCAGCTGGAATCCTTTCAGGTCCTCTGCAGCACAAAACATAGTGGCAGGGAGGAGCCCACTCCAGCACGCCTGAACCCACATGCTTTCATGTTAACTAAGCCCTAAAAATAACATGCTGTATCAAATGCAAATTGATAAAGTCAGTCCAAGGGTTTTTTCTCCTCTGCTGTTGCTTGAAGAATGCTGTAAGCAGTTTCATCTCAGTAATTTAGTACTAACAGATGCCTCTGCTCCTTGCACTGATGGAGAAAAGCGAAGCTTTCACATAGAGAACACAGTTACTCCAAACTACCTGCAAGGCAGTGATGAATACAGCCCCAGGGACCACATTTTTCTGGGTAGAGCACATTAACAGAGCATTAACCAGGAGAACGTTAATTACACATTGTCGCTGCTGCTCACCCAAAAGGAATTCAGACTGGCAAAACATGATCATAAAAAAGAAGGCATTTGGAACAAATCAATGTGTGTGTGACATAAAAATGCCATTTGCATCCTGCCTAGGAAGGCTCTGCAAGCCTTGCATCTGCCTCTCAAGGTCTCCACAGCACTATCAAATGCACCCTCAGATGATGGTCCAGTGACTCTGCACTCCACATAATGAGCACTGACAGGGAGATTAGAACAAAACCCAAAATACCCTCTGGTAATGTTTCCAGATATAAACCCTTCTTTTCTAGGAAGCTTTCAGCTCTTTTTTTTTTTTTTTCCCTCTTAATAATTCTGTTTTAAGACAGACTTCAACATTCCAGTGACTGAGGGCCAAGACATCTGGGTCTCTGAGGTTAGAATGGGCTGTGAGGACACAACTTCCTGATTCTCTGCCCAGTTTCATCCCCAGAGTCTCCCAATCTGCTCAAATCTTTACTGTCCCCAGGGCCTACAAACCAGATGGGGACAAACCCATGCAGCACACCCCGAGCACTCAGCTTGCACTCATCAGCCCCTTGGAGAAGGAGACCAAGAGATCCATTCTTCCATCTCTATGACTGCTGGAGATGACACAGTGTAGAGGAGAAAGACCAAAAGTGTCAGATCAATTCCCCTGAGCCACAGACAATCATCCATCTTCAGGGTACTCTGAATGAAAGCACACCTGTCACCACCATCACTACCAAGTCACGGTTCAGAAGAGCAAAGTGACTTGTATTTTAAAATCTATACAAAAGTTACATTCAACAGCTGGTTCTGTTAGTGAAACACTGCTGCTAATGTATGCACACACATGGGGCACAGCCTGGTGTGAGCATGCAACTTTGGGTCAAAGCCACCATTGCTTTATAAATTGTGCACAATCATCCGTAATCTTTGCAAAATACAACATACAGTTTGCTCTCTGTTGCCTGTTCTGCACAGCCCTTTCATTACAGAAACATCTGTTAGAAGTGCTTTAGCTGAGAGCTCGTCAGACTTTCCATTATAAACCCCCATATTCAAGGGGTTACTGCAACTGAGCCATAAAAAGTTGCTCCAGGCTCAAACTTGGCATAAATGGTCTCCAGTGGGAGAATTACTTTTTCTAAGCCCAAAATGTTAAAATACATGCAGTTAAACAAAAGCAATTCACTTTCCCTCAGAGACTGCCTCTCCTGATTCTATGTGTTAGACTTACTTACATTTACTACCATTGTGCATGAGCCTTTAAAAGCAAGCTATTGATTAATTAATTCATTAAGCTATTTGTTAAAATAAAGTCACTAACTTCACAGCCTTACTGATTAATTTAAAATACAAGGAGCCAGATGATTTCAGATAGAAAAGCAGCTACCATATAGAAAATAAAATTTCCATCCATATAAAAAAGCAAGGGAGGGGGAGGTACTTTTAGGTCATATTTTTATCCTTAGTTTTAACTAACTTTTCTCTTGCAGACAATGGATTTACCTCTGGGCTGACAGTAGGATACAATGACAAAAATGACCTGAGGGCAAGTAGAGAAGCTATTTTTTTTTTTCAGAGGCAGCCTGCTCTAGCAGGATGGTGGAGATTAGCAGAAAGATGTTAAGTAGGAGGAAATATGCTTGTATAGAGAAGATAAGCGGGGGCGGGTGGGTGTGTGCTACTGTGTGTTTCACTGTACTGTACTGATCAAGGCAGTTAAGGTGATCCACTGATCCACAAGCAGTGTTAGAGACAAAAATCCTTCATGTAGCTTGGGGACAATGAAGAAGAGGCAGAAACCATAGGATAATTCAATTTAGGAAAGACTGGTTTGCAGGTAATGGAAGATAAAGCAAAGCTAAAACCCAGGAGACCATTGAATTGAAGAAGGGCTCATTTTTCAAGCTCGAGGCTATGAGCAGTGCGATGTTCAGCAAGGCAGCCCTTGGGTATAGAATAAGCAAAACTCTTGTTACACCATTAATTGTACTGCTCCCAGCAGCTGCAGCAACAGACCTCTCTGCTGATCCTGCAGGAATTTAAGCCCATGAGTAATCCCATTTAAATTAATGGGATTATGCCTCAGAAGTGTAGAGTTAAGCATATGTGTATGGGTTTGCTGGAGCAGGCCTGGGGTGACAAGCGGGCTCACATAGAGCCCTGCCCACAGTGTCGATGCTCTTTGTGCTCCCACAGCTCCTGCTCTTCCATCCAGCCAGCCATTGGGAAGGGAGGCTGCAGAACGAGCTCTAAGATCTCTAAGGAAAACCCTCAAACTGAGGGAATTCACACAGTGATTCACCATTGAATGAGTGCCACCATTGAGTGGCACCATTTCCTCTGAGTCAGTCCTGAACAAAAGTTCCAGCACAGCTTTAGGATGGGAAACTGCGGCTGGACCTGCAGTCCCATGGAGGAGATGGAAAACAAACATCCTGCTGGTGACTGCCACAGAAGGTCTCAGTAGCTCCTCTGGAGGGTTCGTTTTTTCACTCTGGTGTTTCTGGCCAAGATCCAAGTGCTGTAATTCCAGCTTTCTGGTTCACCCTCCCAGCATGGGCTCCTGCTGTCTTGTGGCCTTGGCTGCATTTCTGAACACCAACAAGCAGCTGCTGGAGCCCTGATGGGTGAGGGACAATGTCTCTGTACACACAACAGATGACCCAGACACCCCTAGAGAATGAGTATGATGCAAAGAAGCAACTCTGCAACCTTCACTCATGCTGAGGAGAGCTTTGGTTTGTATTAAAATCAGACATTGCTCAGCATGCTTCACTACAGCAAAGTGGCTCCCCAGCCTTCACTGACATTGGAACAACTTGAGATTTCACTATGTGCAAATGTTCCCTTCATACTTCAGCTCTAGCAGTGAGTTCAGGGAAAAGCTGTGAAGATGATGCAGTACCTTATGTGAGTAATGCATATATTATATCCTGCCTATGGACGTAAGAGGAATATTTCGCCACTGCAATCTTGCTATCAGCATGCAACATGTTTGAGAGGTTCCTGATTCTTGGATGTTGGCCAATCTCCTCCAGAGCTCTGGAGTCAACTCTGCCATCAGCTGATGCATTGTGTCACACCCTCTCTTCAGCATCAGGAGCTCCTAGAAAAGAAAAGCTCAGATAAGGAATCAGTCACTTAAGTCATAGGTTTTCTGAAGTGAAGACTACTCACGGCTTCCTTCATTTTTCCTGTTTTCTGCAACCTTCTTCTGTGGCAGTTGTTACCATATTTCCTAGGTCAAGAACACTCTTATGACCCCTCCTCATATTATTAATTATTATTATGAAAACATGAAAATTCTCTAAAGTAGAAAGAGTGCCCCAAATGTCAAATATTTTACTAACTTGCTCCCCAGCAATTCAGTTTTCTGGTTTTGCTTTATGTGAACCATGAAAATACATGTTTTGACTGGTTCAAAAAACCCTTTTATTTTAAATATAAACAAATATTAAAAATCTGACAACAAAAGCTGACATTAAGGATCTGGAAATCTGAGATAGGTAGCAGCTAAAAGGAACTTCCTGCTGCTATTATGTGTATTTCTACCTTTAATCACTGTCATATTATTTTCTCATCCTTGCTTGTCCTCCATGGCATGATATGAGCAGATATCAGGTCCTCAGGAAGCCTTTTAGAATAAACCAGCCTTTTAAGATTCACGTTTGCTGTAAGAAGGCAATAAAGTTCACAAGTTTTATACTATTCTATGTATTGAAACACTTTTCCTGGGCAGTTATATGTAATGTCAACTCTACCTTTCTTTCAATTTTGAAGATTCAAACATGCTCATCTCTACCAGTCCAATTAAAAAAATCTTTTTCTTTGTGCATTCTTTATGTGAAAGTGATGAAAATCATGTATTTCAAATGAATGGGAATGGATCTGAATCTGTTACTTTAACCAGAAACAAACTGGTATTTCCACAAGCAATTAGACTATGTTAATAGTCTATAATCTTTCATGCCAAGAAATGACAGAAGCAACTTCTCAACTATATAAAAGTGTCAGGGGTTTAGTTGATGTTTCTTCTTTAGAGAAAAGATAACTCACATGTCCATCTGGATCTAACTCAGCTGTTGTGAAAGAACAGCATCAGCATCCAGAACAGCCGAAACAGCAGAGTCAGAGTTCAGGTCCCAGTGCCATCCTGTTGTTTCTGAAAAAGAAAGGCAAATGACCCTGGAAAAATACAGCAGAATGCATCAGGGAGAGGTGTTATCCTTGGCTATAAAACTCTCTGAAGTAATCACTGTGGGTGTTGATTTGCCTTTCTTTTATTTTGCTTTTAAATAAGAACTGTGATCCTGTTAGCATTTTGCGTGTCACAGTTAAACTTCAGCCTAGAAAGGGTTTGGGATGGAGATTTCTCAGCTGTGGTCCAGGGTACACGGGTGAACTCACTGTGCCTCCAGTATGCTGACTTGCATCCTGGACTTCATCCGAAAGGAACAGAGCCAAGGCAAGGAGAAGAGATGAGATAAACAGCAAAAGCAGAAACCATGGTCAACTTTTACAGGAAGGTCAATACCCATATTCCTCTAAAGCCCTCTTAAAAAGAGGCACAAATGGTTTTCCAGTATGGTTTTCCATGTAATGTAAATTGCCACAGGGATGTTACACAATGACTTGGAGGATAAGTACCCATGAGGCAATGTCTTTATTGAGATGTGGAGCTCATCACAGAAAAGCTGGAAAACACCTGTAGGTGTGGGAATAAGTTTCTAGTCTTACTGTAATAATATACTCTGGTCATTGTTCTGGCTCTTCAAGATCCCATAGCATACAACAGCTATTTCTGCCTGTCCTCTGAAGGATCCCTTCTTTTTTTTTTTTTTTTTTTTTTTTTTTTTTTTTTTTTTCACAGATGAGAAAATTTATCTGGCATTTACCAGAAGGTAAACCACACATTTAAGATGGCCCATGATGATCAGAAGCCAAGAGACATCGGCTAAGGGAGGAAATGAAATGTGTGAAATGCAAGAGTATGCCAATCCTGAGATGCAGTGTTAGAATTGGCTATCGATGGACCACGTATGTTGTATTCCCTATGAATAGGTACAGCACTGAATGATTCAGAAGCCTGACCTGAAGAGGTCAAAAAACTGAGGAAAAGTTTCCTGTTGACTTCAGGGCCTTTGGATTACTAGCTTTTGCAAGAAGCACCAGTGATTACTGAAATAGCCTCAGCCATATGAAACCCCTGAGAAATTTAGTTCACTATGCTGTAGGTATTTCTGCCTCTACTTCTACCTTAGCTGGCGGTCTCAGGCTGGTCTATTTTAAATAATTATTTCTTTCTGGAACTTTAAAGGCTTGAGTCATCCAAGATAATGAACTTTTCCACCTCCTCCCCCCACTCCCCACATTACAGCACTGTGGAGGCCTTGTACATGAAATATCACCCCTCTATTACAACAACTTGAAATTTGACAGTGTCTTGAAATTTGACAGTTTGCATATGGCTTTTCAAACAGACATATACTTTCACATTTTTGAAAGCCAATATATACCACAGAATTACAGAATCAGCTGAGTTGGAGACCCACAAAGATCATGAAGTCCAACTCCTGGCCCTGCACAGCACCATTCCCCAGAGTCACACCATGTGCCTTGGGAGCATTGTCCAAACACTTCTTAAATTCTGTAAGGCTTGGGGCTGTGACCACTTTCCTGGGGAGCCTGTTCCAGTGCCCAACCACCCTCTGCCTCTGGCTGAAGAAACTGTTTCTAATATCTAACCTAAACCTCCCCTTCTCTGTGACTAAGCCTTCTCTGACACAACTTCAGGCTGTTTCCTCAGGCCCTGTCACTGGTCACCACAAAGAAGAGATCAGTGTCTGGCCCTCTACTTCCATTCACAAGGAATGAGGTCTCCCTTCAGTCTCCTATTCTCCAGGCTGCACAGACCAAGTGACCTCAGCCACTCCTCATATGGTTCCCCTCAAGGCCTTTCACCATCTTTGTTGCCTGATGTCGCCCTGATTTTTCAGCCTTCTCTTGTGTTTCACAGTGTTCATAGTTTAGGTTGTTTCTCAGGCACGGGTGTTATAAACAGAAACAATGTTTTCCTTAAACCAAAGAAGTTTACATTCTTTGTATTAGAGATATGGACAGCTGATGGACAGTTGTCCTGACCAATGGGATGGGGAGAGGCGTCAACCTTCTCCCCCAATCCCTGGCCTTCGTAGAAATACTATATAAAGTGGAATCAGATTTTTTTAATAAACAGTTCATGCCTTCTCACCAGTGTGTGAGTGTGTGTGTGTGTGTGTATCTGTGTGTTGAACAATGACATCCCTCCTTTGGACGCTCTGTAACAGCTCAATGTCTTTCTTAAATTGTGTCACCCAAAATTGCACACAGGACCGCAGGTGAGGCCGCCCCAGTGCAGAGCAGAGCAGGACAATCCCCTCCCTTGCCCAGCATTACCAATGCTGTCCCTGATGCCCCCCAGGACAGGGCTGGGCTGGCCCTCCTGGCTCTCAGGGCACTGCTGGCTCCTGTCCAACTGTCCACAGACCAGGACCTCCAGGTCCCTTTTCATGGCTCTGCTTTCCAGCCTCCCATTCCCAGTCCGTCCGTAGATCCAGGATTGCCCCATCCCAGGTGCAAAATCCAGAACTTTCCCTTGTTGAACCTCATATGGTTGGTGATTGCCCAGTCATGATTGTTGAGGTCTCTCTACAGGGTCTCCCTGCCCTTGAGGGAGTCAATGGCTCCTTGTACAATTTTGTGTCATCTGCAAACTTGGTTAGTATCCCTTCCAGTTCTACATCCAAGTAATTTGTGATTATTTTGAAGAGCACACGGCCTAAGAAAGATCTAGGTTTCCATGATCAAAATTGCCTGAGACACCCTTGCTACGTAGGATATGCCAGCCCTGAGATGACCAGGGCTGATGTAGACTGCAACTGGGTCAGTGCACAGATATCTGACAACTGCAAAACTCACCCCAGCCAAGAAGAGAGGGAGGGTAAATCAGGGATGAATCAAGAAGTGAAAACTACATATTCACATATCCAACAGGGATGGAAAAAAACTTAAGTGACCAAAGATGGAGAAGAGGCAGCTCTGCCACAGCTCTACCCACGCAGCTTTAAGTGACTGATCTACACTCTCTTACAGTATGGTTATGGTATATTTTACAGTATGCATTGAATTTTAATTTTTCTGTGCAGATTTCGCAGCCTTCCTTCCTCCTGTGGCTTTTACTACCCAAGAAGGGAGAGAGGCGGAACAAAAAGCTGCAAACCAAAGGGAGTGTGGGTGTGAGGGGGTTTATGTGTGCTTTCGGTTCGAAGTTTTGGCCTGAAAAGAAATATTTCTGTTAACAGACTACAAAAGATGGATGATTTGCTGTACTGAAAAAGTTAGAAACTCCTGCAACGTCAACATAGTTCATTGAAAGTTAAGAGGGGGCGTGTTATTTTTAGGTGCTAAGTAATTCACAACATTTTGTGTTTAAAATAAAATATTCATCTGTATCATTATGAGTCATCTTTGTTCAGATAGTTTACTAAAATATTCTCCTTATGTAATACTATCATCCAACATGCCTGAGATCTCTATTTTATTTGAAAGTTGGTGTTCAACAGAAAGTCAACAGATACATTTGTATTTTTAAGGTTAATGGTGAAACAATATTTCAGGTATAGTCACTATTAACGAGTTGTAAAATGTTGACTTCCCTTGCTATATTTTCAAATATTCTGTGTCCTTTCTATTATTATTTTTCTTCTGCAGTGCTCTACTTCTGCAGCCAGGAACATGTGTTTCCAATTACTTGAGCTTTCCATACCAGCTTTGCGTTCAATAGCAACATTTTTTTTAAGGTACAGCTCCTCCTCCCACAGAAGTTAATATTCCTCTTTTTCATGCAGCTAACAGCAGTGGCTCTTGATTTCAGGCTTAATTTAGAAATTATTTGATTGGGAGCTCCCCCAGACAAGAATATTGCTTTCTTCTAAACTTTTTGTACATTTTAAGTGAGAAAACCAAGCTTTCATATTGAATGTATATGAAGTCTTGAAGCAAGACAGGGAAAACTGATGTAACAGAGTCTGTCTTGCATGACATTTTCTCTAGTTTCTTGTACAGCTAAGAATCCAATTTGACCACTAGAGCCACAATGGTAGAAATATGAGACCTTATCCCATCCTTAAAATTCATGCTTAGGCGTTACAAATCCCATTCCTGGAGCATCTGTGAAACTGTGTCCGAGTTGTAAGGTCACACACTGTGATTATGGAGAATTGAGGCAGATAGATGGTTTTGCCTCTGTGTTGGCTTAGCGCTCAAGCTTGTATTTGACTTTCCTGCACACTTCTGGGACCCACCACTGAAGAGGGATCTGAAGGTCCTTGAATGTTTCCTGAGGAGGGCAACAAGGCCAGTGAGAGGGCTGGATGTCATGTCCTGTGAGGAGCAGCTGTGGGCTCTGGGCGTGTCTGGCTTGGAGAAGAGGAGGCTGAGGGGTGACCTTGTGCCCTCTAACAACTTCCTAAGGAGGGGATGGGGAGAGAGAAGACCTGCGCTCTTCTCCCTGGGATTCATTGGTAGGACATGGGAATGGTTTAAAGCTGTACCAGGGGAGGTTTGACTTGATATTAGGAAGCATTTCATGGAATCACAGAGGCATTTTAGGTTGGAAAAGACTTTTAAGATCTTCAAGCCCAACTATTAGCCCAACACTTCCAAGTTACCATTAAACTATGGTAAACTACTATTAACTGTAAGTACCACATTTGCATGTTTTTTTAAATACCTCTAGGAATGGTGACTCAACCATTTCCCTTGGAAACCTGTTCCAATACTTAACCACCTTTTCTGTGGATATTTTTTACCAGTGTCCAACCTAAACCTCAGCTGGTACAACTTAAGGCCATTTCCCCAGGTCCTGTCACTTGTTACCTGGGAGGAGGGACTTGACCCCCACCTCTCTACAACCTCCTTTCAGTTGTAGAGAACAATAAGGTCTCACCTGAGCCTCCTTTTCTCCAGGTTAAACACCTCCAGCTACCTCAACTGCTCCTTATAGGACTTGTGCTCCAGACCCTACTCCAGGATGCTTTTCCCTTCTTTCAACATGTTTCAGAGGGTGTCAAAATAGTGGAACAATCTTCCAAGAGGGGTGATCAACACTCCAAGCCTGTCAGTGTCTAAGAGGTATAAGGGCATGCCCTTAACAACATGCTTGGTCAGTGCTGAATTGGTCAGGCAGTTGGACAAGATGAACATTTTAGGTCCCTTGCAACTGAAATATCCTATTCTATTGATCATCTGCATCAGTTAGACATTGGCTTTCACTCAGGCCTCTGTCTGACAAAGGCCATGGGCTCACCATACAGAGAAAATTCAGGCACAGAGCTGGAAATTGAGATGCAGAACTTACAGCAATGCAAACACAACCGACATAAAACATCTAACAAGAAAATGGACCCCAGCCTGAGGCACAGCTCATCAAGCTAATAAGTGTAGCCAGAGAGACCCAGGCTGTGTCTTGTCTAAGCAGAAGGTACGGGGCAATGTTTGAGTAGAGTGGAGTGGGGTTACTGCACATCCTTTCATCCTGCTTCAGGTTGGAATTAAGACAAAACACAACTAGACAGCAGTTTGGCTGCGCCCTTGTATTTGTCACTTTAAGTGAAGTTTGGGTGATTTGACCAATGCCAGCATAAGAGCTTGAACTTGGCATTAGCTGTGAACCTGCTTAATTTAACTTCATTAACAATTTAATCCGCCTCCTAGAAAACTGCAGAGGGATCAGAAGGGGCAAGCCACTGGGGCAGAGTGTGGTCTGGTCCCCAGGCAGCAGAAAGGCCAGTCAGAAGGTGTAAAGGTGTTTGGAATAGGTTATAGACCTCTGGCCTTTAGTCATTGAGTAACCAAAGACTGACTAGCAGATCTGTCACCTGACCTCCACGAGAGGAAAAGTCATGATCCCTTGTTTGCATGAAAAGAACCACATGAACACTACTTTGTGGTTGCCCTGAACACTGGGGAATATGGGTCCCTCCCTCTGAAGTACAAAGCTGGTGAGGCAGTGTGTGCTGAAATTACAAGGTAGGAATGCAAGATATTTAACACAAGAAGAGACTTTCAGAAAAGGGATTAATTAATGCATGATGTTGTATGATCTTTCTCCATGGATGTGCTATGTAGACCTCAAACGGATGCTGTATTTGAAACCTCCAATGATAACACAGCAGAGCACAAATGAGAGATCCTGGGTGAGCCAGAATGAGTGTTTCAACTGGTGAACACTTGCAGAAGGATTCACAGTAAGTGAGTGTGGGATAAAGGCAGCCACCACCTCCCACAAGAGATGAAGGAGCTTTTCCCAAAGAGAAGCCTATAACCAGAGTGTAAGCCAGAACAGTGATGTGATGTGATGAGGAGAAATATGGAAATGAGACATCTGCAGAGCCTATTCCTTCTTTGGGGAAGTGCTGCAGTCTCTGTAACAAGAGCGAGTCTCTTCTCTAATCACTGTTTCTCCCTACAAACCTCTCTGGTGCTGGGCCCAAGTGCAGTGGTAGCAGAGGACAGGCACTGCAGCCCTTCTGAGCATGGGATACAGCATTTTCTGACTCACTGAGTCTAACAGAGGCCACCCCACCACCCATACTGCCCTGGTTTTCTCTCTGCAAAAGTCACATCTTTCTGCAGCAGTCCCAACCTTCTGCTGGGTGATCTCCTTCTCATCTACATACATCAGGGCCATAACACAGCAGACTTCTATTTTAGCCTTTGGCTTTGTTTCTCAGTCCTGTTTCCTCATCAGCATTCCAGGGTTTGGATTTTGATGACACACACATGCATATGCATAAGCATAAAAATCTAAACTCCTAATCAATTACAGTCATGGGGAAAAAAAAATGGATTTGAGTTTATCTTCTTTGCTGGCATGTTTCTATTATGGCCATCACCTATTTGCAAAAGTTATGAATACAATTAGAAACAAAATTATTTTCCCAGTGGCCTTTAATTTTCTGGATCACTCCAAAGTTCTCCAGGCTAACAACTCATGCTCACATCTTATGTTACATCCAAATATTCAGTGCTTAGAGAATGTGATCCTTGCAGCATTTATAACAGTGTTGACTCTCACATGTCTATGACAAGAATCATGGCACCCATCCATACTTTCAAATGCTCAGCTCCTTGTGATAAGGGTTTGACAAGAAATATAGCATTAATTCTTATGTACATATTTAGTCTTAATTTGTAAAAATAGCTTAAAATGATTGCTCATATGACTTCCAAAGACACAGATTATGAGAAGCTTAAGTCTCTTTTTTCAAAAAATTCCCTAATTGCTAAACAAATCTGGTGATCAACTGCAGTTTGTCATACTGTTTGTTAATGTCTGGAATTCTTGACTTCTGTTTCTCATTTAACTTTTCTGCAACAAACCAGTGACACTACATTGAGGAGGCATCTTTTCCAACCATTTTTAAAAAGGAAACCAAGGAAAACTTTAGTGACAACTGGATAATAAGCCTGATGTGATGCTCACATGTCCAAAGTGTCCTTCCAACCCAGCCATTCCAGCATAACTGACATCCTGGAAACCTACAGAGAACAATGTAGAGAGAGGCAGATTTCTACACACAACATTTCTATTGAAACTTGGGTTTGTGGTGCATAATTCAACTTATAGTTGTCTCTCAACATTTTCTGGACTGTCCACATGTCTTTGGTAAAAGATGAAGGCCTCAGCTATTCTGACACCATGGGCCTCTCCATGTGACATCTGCTTTCTTTAGTACCCTTCACTGTATATTTCTATACAGCATTTTTTGAGCAGAGCTGGTAAAAAAAATGGTATGTACATGTCTTTGGTTTCCTCCCTTCACATGCCACATTGGAAAGAAAATAGAGGGGGGGGAAAGAGCACTATGAAAAGAGTCCCCATTTTTGCCATTGTAACAAGAAACACTGAAGGAGAGGCAAAAAAGGAAATGTTTCAGTGTTTGGGCTTTTCTCTTATTTCAAAAAGGAAAACTAAAACCAGTTGAAAATGAAACACGTACAACCTCCTGAGCATTAGTACAGCCTGTAGGTACCACAAAGGGTCAAGTGCTTCTTGTCAAGGTAGTTTCCAATGCCTGGACCTTTTCATAGCGTCAAGAGGAGCTATTTGCTTAAAAAATGTACAAACATGTTGTTAAACCTGTTAGGACACAGCTTCTGCTGTATTTCACTGAATGAACAGTGGGGAAAGTGGCAATATTCCTTGTGTAATGCAAGAGCACATGGTTTGCTGCTGGATGGAGGAGGCTTGGTGCTTTCCCTAGTGCAACATTGCCAGCAGGGATGCTGATCTCAAAAGTAAACCTCCTTGGCTGCTCATTTAAGAAGGAGCAGGACTAGTAATAAAAGTGGCAGGGATCTCCAAGGAAATGTAACAATTGAAAGCCATTGCACAAAGAGATATGTTTTGTAGCCCAGCAAGAAGTCTCTAAAGTTAATTATGGAAGTTCTCAAGACAAATAGTGTTTATAGCTTACGGTAAGTAGTGTCAGTGTTTATGAAATCCTTTTGGATAGTGTTTTCTACTAATTTTCTCTAATGTTCGCAAAGTTTTAGTGCATGCTGTAGTAAATCCAGAGAGAGTCACAGTGTGATTAGGGAACGTGGTTTAGCATGTCACAGTATTTCTCTAGCATCCAGTTTCTGGTAGCTAGAGAGAGAGGTATGGGCTGGCTGAGACACAGGGCTGGCCATGCTCTAAAAGGAAAGTATATTAGTTTCATGTGAATATATTAAGTAATTTTTTTCAAGGATGTAAAGCCCCTTGGTGAGTGAAGGGTGGAGAATGACTAAACTGGGACCTGCAATTTCTTTCTCCAAATTTTTTAATTATTCTGTTAAAATCTTCTCCAAATTCAATAAGTAGGGCAGTAAAGAACTGATCTTTCTTTTAAATCTATAATGAAAAAAAAAATTCCTAACTATTATAATGATAGGGCTTGAAATTGAAACATGAAAAGTAACAGAGCTTGGGGCCGCGTAGGTTGACGATAACTTTCTTGAGCATTTTGCTCATGATCTCAATAATGATTTCATGTGCTTTATCCTTCACATGCATATCTAAACCCTTTTAATCTTTAATGAACTGACTTGTCTTAATTCAGTAGCCATAGTGTTCTCTCTGGAATAAGTGACAATTTTGTTATCAGCTCGAGGAATACACAAAGCTACATCCTGGGGATATAGAGCAAGTGATCAGAAAGCTCAGCTGCTGCAGGTACATCAAGGGTAGATGTGATCGAGGGTTTTTCCCTATTTAAAAACAAGCATCTTCACATCTGTACTGAGTAAGGCCATGGCCTTTTTTTCCTAAGGTGGTAGGGGACATTTTGCAGCTGCTGTGCCCTTCCAGGAATCTTTACCCAGTCTTTAGCTTTGATAATTCCACTTGCTTGAGTTTGAAAATTTCTTTCTACCCCATTTCTGCTGGAATGTTTCTGTAAAGTTTATTATTGTCAACTTCATTATTTTGCCTACCATGCTGTCCCTCTTCTCCCTTTTTTCCCAAGATGGACAATAACATATTTTTGTAGAGTTTGACACAAATGTCTCATAAAATTAAACTTTTCATAATAAGCACAACCTTTTTTTCTGTCTTTTTTTTTTTAACCTGGAAAAACAGAAATGTTATTTGGGTTTTTGTTATTTGGGCTTTTGGTTTTTTGAGGTTTTTTTGGGTTTTGGTTTTTTGGGGGGGGTTTGTTGGGGTTTTTTTGTGTGTGTTTTTTTGTTTGTTTTGGTTTGGGTTTTTTGTTGGTTTTTTTTTGTTTGTTTGTTTTTTGTGGTTCTTTTTGGAAATTGTTGGAGATGGGTTATAAACTGATAGTTTTCCATTGAATATAAATGATTCTCCCCCACCCTTTTGAAATTTTTCCAGACAGCAAGCACTTGATCTTCTGCTTACAACCTATTGAAGGTAGCTGGAGGACACAAGTCTTTTTAATTATTGCTTTATCCCCTCTCACCTTGACCTAACTCTGCCCTGGTAGGGAATGTTTGCCTACCTCTAACTGATTTACAGCAGATGTTAGTGGTAATAAATTATATCCCACTTCCCTCAGCTCCCCATTTTTTCTAGAGCTGCTTGAACATTTTCAAATGAAAAGTCTCTCAATCTTAAAAGGTGCTTTTTTTTTTTGGTCAAAATGCATATTTTAAAGTATTATGCCTACTTTCTCTCTTTTTAAAAAAATTCTTTCTAGTTATACTGAAAAGGCTGCATTTTATAACTTTTCTCTTATTTTTGCTTTCCTTTTGCTACTGGAAACAGTGGCACTAAGGGGAAAATACAAGAAAATTAAAGGTGAAAAATACCATGACAACAGAAGAACTTCTATGGAGAAAGGTGAATAACTGAAATAGCTCACTGGCAAAGCACACGGAACAAGAAAAAAAAAATGTTCAACCCTGATATGTTTTAATTTTTCCTTGTTTTTCCACCAGTTCCCTCCTGACATCATCAAGCAACCATTTGGTCCTTGCTTCATGCAGCATGTGCTAGGCAAGGCAGATGACTTCATGCCTCTAAAGTCAAGTTCTTGTTCTACCAGCCCTTTGCACAGACGCAGCCACCAGTGCTCCAACCACTCTCACAGGGACTGACCCATCACCAGGCTCATGCTGTCCAAAAAGTAGTAGCAGAATGACTAGGAACATGAGGACCAAACTTGAAAGATATTTTCTGAGTCAGAATTAGGCTGAAGACCAGATGAGAGCTCCTGATGAAGGGATGCCCTCAAAGCCTGATTTTCCACCCCAGTTCTGCTGCCAGGCTCCCTGCAGTCAACACAACCTAACTCCACAGTCCAGGGCATGATGTCCAAGCCTGGCCACCTCCAGGGAAAGCTGTAACCAATGTTGGTTTGCCAGAGCTTCTGTCTTTGAAATAATAAGCAGACACACAATGCAAGTAGTAGAAGGTGCTGAAGGAAGCCTTTTCCTATAGTGCTCCTATTCTTTTCCTAGCAGGAAACTTAATATAATGATACAGGTTAATATTGCATGGGGGCAACTCACATTAGGGCCATTTCAGATGAGATAATTGCCAATACTTTAAGCGAGGGCACCAGTCAGTGGATATTACCTCTGTGTCTAATTACTTCTACCAGCAAGTGAAATTCAAGGTACTAATTCTTAGCTTTTTTTTTTTTATTTCTATGAAGTCTTAGGAGAATCAGAAAATCTAAAGACATGATGTTTTCTTTCTAACATGCCTTAGGCAGGACTGTCCCAAAAAGTCAATTTTCAGAGAGAGGAAGCATTTTTGGAAGTGGGCCCTTGCCTTAGGAGTCCATAATCTCTGGAAAGCAGAGAAGCCTGCAATTGTCCTCCTCCAGAAAACACAGTGAAGTCCTCATTCTGCAAGCATGCAGGGACTTAATCGTGTATGTGTGTGTGTGTGCGCGCTTGTAATACTATGAATTTAAATTTGGCAACTCTCATGTAAACTTCACTTTATTAATTACATCTATGAGAGCAAGAGGTCAGCTCTATGCAATATTATTGCTTCTCCTTGCCTTTGTAACTAGCTAAAAGCTTTACATTAATAGTGCAACCAAGGTAGATCACATAAAAGAAATAAATTAAGAAGCCTAAAAGTGATATTTTTATGACGATGAGTAACCATGAGACACAAAGAGCAAAGTGTATATTCTGAAAATAATGAACCAAACAGGCTCATCTTAATTTTGCTAGGGACTGCAGTCTGTTCCTCAATTCATAGAATCATAGCATAGTTTAGGTTGGAAGGGTCCTTAGAGGTTATCCAGCTCCAGCCCCTCTGCCCTGGAACTAGATTTCCTTGACCAAAATGGCATAAAGGAGTCTCCAAACTCCCCTGTTGCTTTAAGTAGCCTGTCCCTACAATTTCTAGGGGAGGAAGCAGGGGGTCCCCACTGTACCAGCCTGGAGTAAACCATCAAATATACCCCAATATATGGGAACTATCCCACAGACAGCCATATAAATCTTGTGTAACAACAAAAGAGAAGTGGAAAAAGAAGCAGATAAAACTACCTCAGGACTACCAGGTATCCCCAGTCAGTGGCACACAGGAGCTCGGCAGGCTGCTGCAAGGCCCAGGGTGCACTCCTTCTCAGAGGAGGAAAATCAGGCACCTTTTCACTAAAGCAGCACTATGTAGAAATCAAGGGAGTTAAAAAAGGCGAGGGCAGGGCTGAATGCAGGGCTGCTGCTCAGACTTCTGAGCGCTCGGGCTGTGGAGCCCCCCGGGCAGCTTGTGTTTCCAGGCGTCTCACATCGCAGATCTGATTTCAGGCTCAGCCATGGGCAGGCAATGGGTTAACAGGGACGCTGCACGTTAACTGTATCTGTGGAGATTATGGCATGTTTATCCAGTGTTCAGATTTCCTGTCTGAGTGTTTGGATTTCCTGAAATCCCTGCTATCAGCCCAAGTGCTGTCCACTGAGCAGACCACTGAGCAGACCTTTTTCTCTCTCTCTTCCCCCCACCCCACC
>WBMY01009732.1:123993-151904 GCA_013397315.1 Donacobius atricapilla | reverse complement strand
TTTTTTTAAACTTTGCTCACATGGTAGGTTTTCCTTCCTGCTCTCTTTCCAGTTGTAGTGCCTGTGTCTCCTCACCGGTCAGGACATTTATGGATGCTGATCAACACTCTCAGACTCCAGAACTCTGAGGATTGCCGTACATTGGATTTCCTTTTTTATTACTATTATTTTATTTCACTTTATTTTATTATTTTGTGGCAAGAAAACCTGAAGAAGCATGCTCTTTTTCAGCTGCCCATGGGAGAATATGTTTTAGTCTGAGATGGAATAATGGCCATAGGCTTGAGGACCAAATCTGGAATGGGAATTCAGACTGCACTCGTCCTGGTGAGTTACAGCGCGTTGGGGATGAAAACGAGCAGCTCAGGGACAGGGACAAAGGCTGAGCCCCTCCATTCAGTGTGGCTGCGAAACAAACTGCAAAAAGCAGATGGGTGAAGCTAAAGTCAGAACTTTTTCCAAAAATAACAACTGAAGTCCATTTTTCGTTCCTGAAAATGCACGCTCCTCCACAGCCCAGATAATGACTGGGTAAACGTCGTAGTAAAATGTGTAAGGCCTGACTCTGTGAGTCCTTTCTCACGTAAGAAACTTTTATTCACATAAACCTCAGTGACTTTAAAAAGAGCTCGTGTAAGGACCTGCAGAATGAGGCCCACATTGTAAATTGCAATGTCTCACTCTCGGCAAAAAATAATTTTAAAAGAAAACTGATCATTTTCTAATTGTCTTTGCATGTTTCCTTGGCCTTTTACATTTTGTTGTGGATCTAGATTTAAGTTTTAAGAAGAATCTGTGTGCCAACTATTTGCCCTATTGTCTCTTAAATAAGTTTGCTGTAGGAGTGACAGTGTATTCCATGCAGCAGTTCCGGGAGGCCAGAAAGGGGCTTTCTGTTGGAGGGAAAATGCTGAGTGCTATGCTGCTCTGAATGAACTGGAAAGCTGCATTCAGATATGGGGCTTAGCTAAGGTTTTAGCTTCATTTTTGGACATGAGATCTCAGGATGACATTATCAGCCTTAGGTGGTTTTAGCTAAACCACAGCCACAAATGCAATGAGTTGACCAGTTTCAAAATCAGTGACTCAGAATTTGAAAAGAAAAAAATTTTCCTTTCAGGCTTCTGAAACAGATTACATTATTGGCATCCATGGAAGCGTTGCTGGAGTAAGTTTTGGAAGATAAAGCATCATCAGTGTTGTAACTTTTGTTCTGTCCCATGGCTGGAGGCTGTGGTTGTGCTACACATTCCTAAGCCACTCACTGGAGCCAGTCCAGGGATTTGCTTCTCTAATTGTAGGGGAAAAACTTGTTTCAGGAATTGCTTAGATATAGGGAAACCTCTATAGGAAAACCAGCTTTTTATAGTAATTTTTTATAGTAATTTTACTGTTTTTCTTAGACTATTGAACAAGTCCTGAATTCTAGTGTACAACACTGCATGTCAAACAAGAGATTTTGATATTTAAATTTTGGGGAGGTTAGTAGGACAAAATACTTTCCTTCTTATACCAATAAAGAAAAAGAGCCATTTTCCAAGTTCTTTGCGAAGCTTTCAGATTTGAGGTTTTAAACTAGCTGCCTGGTGTGCCAGCTATCTGTACAACCCTTTGAACATGATCCCGCTGCTCATCTTCAGGTTTCCTTTGCTAAAAGTGGAATGTTTTCTGGAATAGCCAGACCAAATGAATGCCTTTTCTGCCTGAGAACCTCCAGAAACTTAGTTTTAATTATTGACATGGGGTAACACTGAAACTGGTGGCATTTTATGGATTGAAAGGTGAGTTCTTCCTGTGTATGTAGGATATACTCTCATTCTAGCGGGCTGACTGTCAAAAAATGAAAGGGCAGCCAAGGAACCCCTTGCTGAGTTAGACTGGACCGGGGTGCCCTGCCTTGCAGTTACCATGCAATTTGATTGTCTGCGGTCATGAATGTGATCAAACTGGCTGTAGCAGAAATGTGCTCCTCTCAAAGCTGAAGAGTCAAATGTCATCAATGATCCGTGAACTGCAGAAAATACAGATGAAGAGTCAGGGGAAATATAAAGACTCATCTAGGTCTACCCAAATCTCCTAGCTTTGGAAATTTTGTTGGCCTTAATATGAGCAAGATCCTTGGGAGTGGTTCAGTTGCAGGATTTTTGCCCCCTTTTTGCAGGGCTGTCAGAACTTTTCTGGTTTCAGCCAGGTTGGGAATGCTGTGGGAATAGTTTTTCTGGTGGTATTTTGGAATTTCCTCTTCTGCTCACACCCAGAGCAGGAAGCGCAGAAGCACAACCTTCAGCTCATTGTGTACGGGTTTCTTTTTTTAAACTTGAATTCTCTGCTCACCCCCCTCTCTTTTTTTTTTTATTTTCTAATAGCTCTCACATAGAATTAAGGTTCTGTTGGATTTAGACTGAGAATTTTTTATATATTTTCATATAACAATACTAAGCACTCAGTAGTTCCTTGATAATTCCTTAATAAGTGATTATCACATTAATTTTCAATTGTCTAAGTGCAATATTCCCAGTCCCACGGTTGATAATGTCAATGTGCCAATGTCCCCCAGTAGCTGCTTCTGCTGGCATTTACTCCTGAGCCTTCAGCACCATGAGGACTAACTGGTCACCAGGACCTACCTACTCAGTTGCCCATGAAGAAATTCTGCAAATTCTTCTTTTTTTGTAACACACTGAACCATTAAACTCTCTAAGATTAGACACTTAATGCTTTAATGTTCTTTCCCTCACTCATTTTCTTTTTCTGCATCAGTGAGGAGGTTCTACTCATGTGCCCTGACTCCATGTGTCCAACTCACTCACCATCACAACTGCCAGTCCTCCTGCCTTTCTTGCTCTCATTGGCAAGTATGAATAAACAATTTTGACAGGTATAGAGTCCTGCAGAGCTAACTTCATAAGCAGAGGGATGTTTCACTGCTCAGATGATAAATGGACCAGAGGAACTAAACCATTTTCGCCAAAAACGTCCCACACATCCATTCCTTTTCACGGAGTTTTCCTCAAAAAGCAGAGAATTCAATTTTGTTTCACACCTGAGAAAGCAGATCATGTTTGGATTGCATCTTCCCCCTCAAAACTACCCTAGCCATGCTGTGAGCCCTTAATCTGCCATTTTAGAAATGAAAATAAAGTTAAGATGTATCTTAAAGTTGATCCATGGCAAAATAATTATCTCTATCTCCATTTGGGTCCACTCTCAGGAACACTACATGAACAGCTCTGCCAGTCACAACTGGAAACTCTCTCCATGAGTTTGTAAGACAATTTGCTCCTCAACAGTTTCATAGTCTTCAAAAATACAAGGAAACATAAGTAAAGGGAAGTTGATTTACTTCACTAAAATCCTCTGTAACTTAAGAAGATTTAAGCAGATGCAATGGAATTACTAAGGGGATTTTGAGTTCTGTGCTTGTTTTGGGGTGTTTCTTTTTCTATTGCTGTTGGCTCCAAGTCTCTTTTTTGGGCTTTGAGGAGCTGCAGAGCTCCAGAGAGGGCACAAGGAGGGGGATGGAATGACAGCCTGAGTCATTATTTCAGACACTGATTAGCAGCAGGCCTCAGCCTAGAGCACAGGTCACTCCTCCCATGCGGCACCCAGGAAGGAGCCAAGCTCCATCCATATTGAATAGGGTGAGGTGTGATCCTTGCTCAGTGCCCCCCTGAACCCCAAAGCTGGGTTCAGCCCTGCCAAGAGATGCTTTTAGTGCATCTTCCTCTCTCTCGACTGGAGGTAACAAAATCCATCTGTCTCTCTGAGTCAGCAGAAAAGTATTCAGCTTTTATAAGAATTAAGGGACACGGGATGGGACGATGTGAAAGCGCAGAAGTCTTCTCCCAGCTTGGCACTTGCACATCAAGCAGGGAGGGGGGTTGCATTTTCAGTTCCTGTTCACCAGAGGAGCTGATTTACACCAGTGGAGGATGTGGCCCAGCGTGTGCATGGCCACGGCTGCTGAACAAGGCTTCTTTCATCAGCAAACAAATGTGCAAACGGCATCACCCAGCACGCACTGTGTGTGACACAGCGGCTGCTGGCACTTTAGGAAAGTCAGAAGATAACGCTATTTTCTTATCAAAAGCAAAATGAGGAAGTCTCCCCTCTCCTCCTCTGCCCCCAGTGCTACCACCCTGGCTTGAGCAAGTTGATCCTTAGGTATTTGTGTGGGGGTTTGTTCTCAGTGGTTAACCGCATAACAATTTGAAGCATGTGGCTCACTCAGAAGAAACTGCCTTTAAACATTTGCAGACTGTAATTGTGTTGGAGAGAGCGAAGTCCGGGCTGGGGTCTGCTGGCCACTCTGGGGGCTGCGGCAGGAAGCCCTGAACATCCCACAGCAAGGTCTCATGAAGAGGGGGCAGGGAAAGCTGATTTTATGTCTAGGAACTTCTCTTCTTGACAATGCTCTACAGCCAGGGCCAAATGTTCCCACCTCATGTTTTGTGTCTTGGTGTATCAGAGCAAAACATCCAATGGGAAACAAAACAGAGACAGAAGGGGTGGCAATGAGGGGGACACTGTTTTAGCACACCACGTTCATAAATAAAGACCGAGAAAAAAATAAAAAAGAAATTGGAGGAGCTTTGCTGTGATGCTGAGAGTGCCTGAGACTGCTGCATGATCCCTGGGGGAAGGGGTGAGGCAGGTAGTGTGGGACTGGAGAGCCAGGCTCTGCAGGGCATGGCAAGGATCAACCCTGTTTGGCGTGGTAAAATGCCTCATTAGAGTTCTTCCACCCCTCAAACCTGAATTTGTTGGACAGAGAGGAAAGAAGGAGAAAGGAGGTGTGCTTGCAGGGGTAAAGATCCCAATACCTGCATGGTGCCTCAGCACTTGTTATCCCAGAGCTGTGGGGCTATGCTAACATCCAGTTTTAAAGAGTCTGGGGCTTAAAGAAGCCAACAAAACTGAGGATTGCAACATTTCCCTATGGGAGAAGAAGTCTGTGAGGCATTCTGCAAGTAGTTTGTGACTCCCTAAGGCCATGGGCTTTTAACTGCCATCTGATCTAGTGGATCCAGTCCATGTTTAGGAGAGCCTCTCCTTGGCTACATATATACATGCTCCTAAAGTGTTCATTGTGAAAAATAACAAGTGCAATTAGTCTTCACACAACAACAAGCCTCACTTGCAATTCAGCAGGTAAAAATACTGTCTCTGTACAATTGCCAGAATGGCCCCTGATGTACAAAAGCAAATAGCTTTTGGAGTATAGCCTTAAGGTTGAAAAGTTAAACTCACTTGGAGAAAGGGTAAAATAAGGCCTTGCCAAGTCCTTTCTCCTGGCTACAGTGACAGAAGCTGTAGCCTGGTGGCACAGAGATGGGACTGGATTCCAATTAGAAATTGCACTGTGTCCCCAGGTGCTGGGAGGACCCGCAACCCCAAACATTCCTCCATATCTGTTTTCCACTCTGGAGAAAAAATAAATCAGCTCTTAGTTAGGGGCTGAACTACACCCCTGGGATTGCCACCTTCTGTCTCTGTATTATGATGACTAAGGGCAAGTCACTGCATGGCACTACCCAGACCAGCAGCAGGAGCAGCATGGCTGGCTCCCACTTTCCTTTTGTTCATCTCTGCAGCAGCCAGAAGGGAGCACATACAGGGGAAACACAGAGCACATGGTTGATATGCTCCTCGGAACTACTGGGGCAAGGAGAGGGAGAAGTCTCCTGCCAAGCCTGGCACAGCTTCATGTCCTTTTTATAGCAGCTGCCCAAGTGCATAGAGAGCAATTTTGTCCTGGCCAGACCTGCCAGCCAGAGAGGCAGCAGAACATTTCAGCCACTAGGACAAGCCCTATGGCATCTGGATTCAGCGTAACAGCAAGCCCTTAGTAGAGTGCTATGATTCTACAGAGGAACATAAAACCATGCCAGCCAACACTTCAGGATCTTGTCTCCAGCAGTTGCTGACACATGGAAGGTGCAAGAGTTGAACAGGGAGGACATGTAGCAGTATTTCCAAAAATAATGGCCCCAGTGTTCCAGGATCTCATCTGGAGGACTTTCTGAGCTTTCAGAGCTCATGCTTAGGATGTACTTGTTCTGCAGATATTTGCAACATGCTTTGTAGGCTTTTTCCTACTTAAAGTAATACATATTTTGGGCCTCCTTTTAAAAAAGGCTCCTATAGGTACAAGAGATTGTTAGACAAAAATGGGTGGGCAAGAGTCGTGGAAGGAATTTTGTCCTGAATTTACCGTTTCTAAATCATTACTAACAGTGAGGGTACAATCTTAGTTTTCTACCTGATTTATTGTAGTGCTACACACTGAATTTTGTGGAAATATTCCAGAATAATTTGTGAGTAAATAATATCTAGATGCTGTGTAACTCTAGTGATTTGTTTAATTTGGCATAGAACTATACTGCTACTTTCCTTCCAAGCAGTTCAGTATTCACACAAATTAATATGCCTACTGATGTAATTATTTACATAACATATTTGCCATAAAATGTGTAAGACTGCTGTTCTCTGCTGATGTAGGATGCTTGCTCTATCCATCTGATAAGAGGCAGGTTGTAGTCGCACATCCTCTAATAATTATTTCAGCAGGTGTCCTTTTATTCTTGTTCATAATTAGTAGCTGAGTACTTAGCAAAGCTTGTCAGGATCAGAAATTCCTACAATTCAGTAGTTATCTATATTCATGAAGAAAGAGGATCTCTACCTCAGTAGAATAATCTCTGAAGATATTTTAAAATAATTAAGGTATTTAAAACTAACAGGTACCATAATTCTACATTAAGTATAGAGCTTTTGAATTATTAGCAACCAACAGGGTATAATTCCGATGTTACAAGTGTCCTAAATGAATCTGATTCCAGATTTAATCAATGGTAAGATAGGTTTTAGCCAAAATCCCAGATCTCACAGGTCATTTAAACTTTGTCATTTTTATTTTCTGTGTTTTTGAAGCTATGGTAGAGAATGACCTATCCTAGTTCTGTATTGACCCAGATGGGGTTAAAAATCTGGTATCCAAGATGATGTATAGCTGGTATTTATTCTCACTACCTAGACAAATGGGATTTGACTCAGTGGAAACAAATTTCCTTACTATTGAGAATGTTAGACTTAAAGTGCATCAGTAGCCCAGGAACAAGGATAAAAAGGTGATTTTAAGTCATGTTGTGCTGGAGCTGTACAACAGCCTACCTGACACCTGGTCTGAATTACAGAAGTCCCTTGATGGTTGAGGTTTATCCTTTTCTTCTCAGAGTTCCTTGGAAGCTCAGAGCAATAATTAGGCTGTTTCCCCTATGGGGTTGCATATATATGTCTGCACAGGGTATTTCATAAACTCCCATGCTTCATCCCCTCCATTGCCTTCAAGCACAGAGGACAGCCTGGCTGTAAGGTGCCTCTTCAGTGAGAAACATCCTTCCCTCAAGGATCATTTCTAACACCACTTCTGCCCATTTTAAGACACTTTGGTTTCTCAAACATCCACAAGTGGCTGACACATGTATCTCCTTCTAAAGTCTGGGATCTGCAATGGGCCCTATGTCCTGTGAGTCACATCAACTGCGTCCAAAGAAGAGTCCTCCAATAGCTAGAGCCTGAGCAAGAGGGTTAGACTTACAAGTAAAGCCCTACCATAGATTTACACCATTAGGCAGATAAGGCACAAGAAGGAACATGGTCCCAATCACTAAGACCAGGTTTAGCCTGACCCTAAGGAAAACAAGGAATCTTAGATAACAGTTTTCCATGGTGTTGGTGCTGAAAGACACCTTACCATTTAAGGGAACCTTAGCCATGTGGTGATTTACATCCTGGGGAAAAAAAAAGAGGGAACTTATATAATAGGAATTCTTATTATTTAAATAGGGTTTAAATAATGTGTCACTGAGAACTCTGCAGTATCTGTAGCCTGTCTACAAGTGAGACTGAGGCAATTGCATTGTGTGTGTATGTGTCTCCCCAAGACTTTGACCCCCCCCCTTAACCAAGACAGATGGAGAAACAGAGGTCTCAAGTGCTCCTACACATTTTGTAAAAATAGGCAAGTTGCTAGAGGAAAAAAAAATACTGTTTGAAACCTCTAACTACCTCCTCCCAAAGGGAAAAGCCACAGCTACTGTGACGCCAAAAGAGAATTTCTGCAGGAGTGTAATGATGGGCTCACCACAACCAGGGAGAAAAGCTTCCACAGCATTTGCCCTTCCAGGCTGCCCATGAAGGGTTTCAGAGTTCCCAGATCCTCTTGGTTCTTGGTATAAATTCATGCAAACCTTTGTGTGCCAGTGTGGCTTTAGGAGCAATAACAGTTCAGTTGTTATTTGTCCCAGGAGTTAAATTCTCTCTCCTTGCAATATCACAAACCATTAAACCATCATGTTAATGCAAGAAGTGTTTCCTGGACTTAATAATGTCCTGGAATAAGTATTGTTTCCATACTAGTGCTGGCTGCTAGTACAGTGGCAGTGTTTTGAGAGGACCCTGTTTGCTAGAGCTGGCCATTGAAGGTAAAATCTTTATTAGTAATTTTCAAAAGATGGTTGCCTAGAATTCAGAACTTTAGCTCATAACAAATTAGATAGATTGGATTAGACTATCTCAATGTCCTTTTGAAAATGAGGTCAACTATTTTAGTCTAGTAAGGGTTTTGCTGGACAAGAGTTCAGTGCTTCCTCTCAAGTGTCCCAGTGCAGGACAATGTAACTCTGCTCTGAGCTGCAGAACATTTGTTTTTACCATTCAAGGCCTGTTCTAAATAGAAATCATCAGGTAGGCCAGGCTGTTGAAGACAATTCAGTTTGAGTCCTGTGGAAAGACACTAGGCTCCCTTCAAAATGGGAACTTAGATGGGAGAGAAAAGGGGATGTCCAGAAAGGACAGGTTTGTGCTTTTGCTCCTTAGCACCTCCAGCCATCTGCAAATAGGAGTTTACCAGGTTTAGAAGGACATGAGTGGTGGTCATGAACACCAGAACTGAGCAGTACCAGCCAGCTCCCGCTCCAGAAGCAGACGACGGCAGCAGGCTTTGCTCTGGTTCCTACAGATAGAATGCAAGGGAGGAGGAACACCACGGTGACCAGGCAGCATCTGTGTGAACACTGATGAACATCCTCTGGTTTCAACAGTAGTTATCACGAGATATGTTTCTGCTTTGTCCTTTCTTGTGCATGACAGAAACAAACAAGATATTTTCTTCCCAGAAAGGAAGCAGGTTCATTCTGGAATGTGCTGGGCAGATCAGGTTCTTTTTAGTACTGAAGGATATATATGTGGGATTTCAACATTTTTAAGCCCTCCCAGGATATTTGTGCAATATAAATTGTGTCAGTTGCAGCACAGTTTTTGCAGCAAATGGTAGACCCAATGTAAGGAAAGCTGGCCTCATTTGTGCTGTTAAATCTTTCTTAGAAGCAGAAACTATTTGCAAGATCATAACTTCCCTCACAGACATTACGTATAATTGGGGAAGAGTTCTCTTACAGGAGTAATATTCTTACTTCTGTTCACATCTGCACAGTATTTTCCTGATCAGGACATCAAGAGAAAGAGAATCTGAACAACTGCTTCTCTAAGTAATAATGAACAGAGAGCTGTGCAGTAAATCATAATGTTCAATAAAATGAAAAACAAAATTTGGCTGGAGATTAATGGCTGGAAAGGGACTTACTGAATTAAATTGGATCAGATGTTCCCCGGAAAAAAATCTGAGATATATTCACAGGGCTCTATGGTGTTGGTTTTGTGTTTCACAAAGGAAGATTAAAATTGATTGTTTTGCAATTATTAACAGTTTCTACGCCTTGCATAGTGATCCTAGGGACTTGTGGGAGAGGAGTGGAACTGGCTGGAAATTCTGGTCCCACTCAGGCAGGGGAGGGGAATGAACACAACCTTCCTGCTACACAATGCCACAAACTTCTCAAGTGTTGCCGGAGCATTGCATTTTTACAAGATAGGGAAGGCTGACTTCAGTTCCCACATTCAGGGGCAGATTCATGATTACAGGTCTGCTCTAAAGATGAACACCCCTGAGTTCCCTGACGCTGTGCTCAAAGCCCAGCTGCACCTCTCATGTTCTCTGTTAGGTGGTTTAGGTGCCTCCTTCTTACTGTGTCTTCTCTTATAAACCCATTTTTAATCGTCCAGCTCTTCAAGATGATGGCTAAAGACACATACGGGCTCTGACTCAGGCTCTTCAATTTCCCCAGTGTCTAAGGCCCTCTAAATCTACCCTCGACTTGGGATTTCACAGCCAGATTTGCTTGTGACTCCAACCACAAGCAGCAAAACATTTACACTTCAAGAACTGCTGACCAAAGAAACCGACTAAAAACTGTAAAGCAGTGATGGGGACCGACATTTCCCACTAGGTGCTGGTGGTTTTACTAATCAGAGACATTTCTTGTCTTGCCAAGATCCAGACTTGGTTCACTAATATATCAGACGAAGGAAACCAAAGCTGCATAAATTGTCACTGATCATGCTAGAGATACTGAAAACTCTTTCCCCTGCAATTAATTTGCTGAACTGAAAGTGAAAGAGACCCGTAGCAGGACAGATCAAAAGGCCCTCCTCTGCAGGCACGATGCCAAAGGTAATGCACACACATCTCCCTCTCGCCTGCCCTCTGCAACCCAGCAGATCTGCAGTGCTGGGGTTAGAGACTTGGCCTTGTTCACTTGTGCTTCTTAGGCTTTTGTAAAAAATGGACTTAACAATGGTTGCCTAGAGCCAGAAGAGGAGAAAGGCTATGTTATTAAAACCTAGAATGTGGTACCATTTTAAAATTCATCAAAGAGCTCAGAGCAAATTCTCCAGAGACTGGGGACTTAGTCATCCCAGGCTTCTCTAGCGCATCTAGATAATTGCCATCGAAATAGCTTTTTTTCTTTCTTTCTTTCTTGCTTGCTTGCTTTCTTGCTTTCCTTCTCTTTCTTTCTGTTTTCTCCTTCTCCCTCTCTCTCTTTTTCTTTCTCTCTGTCTTTCTCTCTTTCTCTCTTTCAGTAAGTAAGAAAGTATTCATGGAACAGGCAGATCAGCTCCACAGCTGCAGAAGGGCAGAAGAAACTCCGGATATCCACAATGTACCTCGCTGCTTTCTATAATATGAGTCAACCCCATCTGAGTGCATTCAAAATACTCATCTGTTGCTTGCAGAGATATTAGGAGCTCATTAGTCAGTTTAACTAATTAATGCACTGGTAATCCTAATTTTTATTAAGCATTTTATTAAATAACAGGAGCTGTTTAGATAATATAATGTGTTATTTATTCCACATTTTTAACTATCTTCAAGGCCGGGAGGCAGTAATTCTAATGCTTTCCCACCTTCTTGAAAACTGTATGATTTGCTTACTTCTGTCTTAGTTTAAATTCATACCATTATCAAGATAGGCAGCCCAAGCAGTGTTACATGAGATTGAACAGGAAACTGATACAAATGAAATAGAAAAAGGAGGTTATTTTTCAGATTTTGGTAAAAAAATAAAACTTACATTATAACATATAATTTTATTGTGGGTTTTTGTGTAACTTTTATCAAACAAATTCTGAAAGATCAGTACAACTTCCCATTAGATAGCCACTGGAAAACATGTCAGCATCCCTGGCAATCCACCAATTATTTTGTGCCATTTTCAATTGAAAGGTTGGTTTGTTTTTTTTTTTTTTTTAATTTGTTTTCTTCCTCCTAATGTCTCTTCCTGACTGAATTAGAGGTATAGTCTTATACCTGCCTGTGATACAGTTCAGGCAGAAATAAAAAGGCCCTGCTGCAGTGCCCTTAGGCATGCAGTATCTTTGGAGTAGGTGTTCACCTCTGGAATCAGCACCCGACTCTCTCTTTTAGTTTGTAGGATGAAAGAAGCAGTTTAGCACGTGATTCATCTGATTTTATAGATATCTACTTTATTATCTCTGCTTTAAACTTCTACTTTTGTAGGACGAGGTGAGATGCAACCTACTTGCAGTTGTCTGTGTTGACCATATCATCAGTCACGATGAAAGGAGCCTGGAGTGAACAGATGAGGCAAAGACACTTTGTCAGATACATCCCACTTTTACAGTCTAAAAGTTGAGTCAGAGCTCACTAAAGCAGAGGTAAAGAATCCCATTTACATGGACTGAGTTTGGGTTAAGTTGTAAAGGTTCTGTTCTGTCACTAACTTTTGAGTTTGTCTCATTTTTCTATGTAGATAGGACATATGATTTCAAAGACATAAATACCCATGCTCAAGGATCTGGGCATGACTCACTGTATGGGTAGATACAGACCTGAAGAGAATACTTAGGAACATCTTTCTATGCCTATATTGAGGTTTCTATATGCCTTGTATTTCAGGAAATTCTGTACAGACACTTTGATAGTTCTGCACTCTGATGAAAGACAGGATGGCTAGTGGTATCACTGAGCCAAAATAAATTACATTTTCACAGGGCTGTTAAGTAGAAGAGTGTGCTGCTTGGTGCATGTTGAAGAGGAAGGAATGACAAACACGGCACTGCGAAGGACAGAGCTGTATCAAGAAAAGCAGGGCTGTCACAAACAGGAGCCTTATGGTCTTGTCTTCAGTCTGCTGTAGCCATCCTACAAATGTTTATCAAATATATTAACTTCTGTGAGATGTTCAGACACCAGGACGATGCATGACCTCCCTTATGAGTGCCTGACTAATCAACAAAGGCTGGAAGTAGGAGATGTGGTGCTTGCTTTGCCTCAGTGCTGCCAACTCAGAGTAGAAAAGCTGCTGTAGGAAGGACATGGAATGTTCAAATGCACCCAACATATTTGTGCAGAGACAATTTGATCTTTAACACAAATGTACCAGGTTTTGTTTCTCATTTTAATAATGACTTCTTCCTAAAAACTCAGACAGCAGATGACTGATCTTCAATTCAGCCCACAATCAGTGGCTATTGAGAATGAGTAGGGGCACTGACAAGAGAGCCTGATGTCATATTTGTTATATTATTAATCTATAATCTATAATCTATACACCAGGCACGAGGTATTTTGCTATAAACTTTGTACTGAGTAAATAATTATGTAGTGACTAAGCACACAAGGAAGGTGGGAAGTACTCTTGTGTGTTACTAGCCATTCACAGTTTCCAGAAGTGGATTATAAGTAACTCAAAATCTTGGACTGAGAATGGCAACCATGTCATCAAATATAAAAAAAATACCCTTGACGAGATCAGTGAAAGCCTTCCAGGGGTCTGAAGCTAGGCAGCAGACACTGTGATTAGATGCTGCCTCCACAAAATGAAAATTCTTCCCTGAGCCTAAGAAACAGCTGATGGATATAGTTGGAAGTGATAAAAAGGTCACTCTTAAGTGGATACAAGATTTAACTCACAGTACCACCATCCTGAAGCCCTTAGACAAATAACAAAAGACAGGCTTCAAAGACTAGAAAGTCATTCAGTCTAAATACTTCCACAAATCTTTGTCATATATCTGAGTCTTAAAGAAAATTCACCTCTGAACGAGACTGCAGAAAATGACCAAACAAGTACCCTTGAGCCCTCTGGCCCTCTCTGGCAATGTGTTATAAAACCCCATGGTGGGGATACAGTAAAAAACTGTCTTAAAAAAAATCTTTAAATTATGTTTTGCAGCATGAATTCCAAACCACTGTTCTATAGCACTCGCACAGCCCATCCATGATCATTTCATAATCATATGATAATTATATCACATGAGACGGAGAACTAATTTTCATTGTGACAGTAATAACCATCTCCTAAAACTAGGTTCTTTTTAAATCAGTTGTATTTCTAAAAGAGCCATACAAGGAGTTTTTAAGTTGATTTTTAAGTTGAATTTTTAAGTTGATTTTCCACACATATTCAAACATGAGTGTATTTCAAGATGAATAGAAGAAATCTCATACTTTGCCAATATATTTAAAAGTTTGCTGTAATGACCTGAGGATTAATAACCCCCTCAGCCTGACATCAATCCAGTGCAAAACACTGGAATTGTTAATTCCAGGTATTATTTATAACGAATCAGAGAAAAGTAATGCAATTTATTACTTTTTTCATTGCTCATTTCATGCCAATTGGGATGGAATTAAGGAAAATATATTTTATTTCAAGAAAGCTTGATTTTTTTTCAGGCTTTAAATTTTCCTTGGGAAAAGAAAAATCTATACCACTTATGTATTACATATGAACTTTGGTAGCACATGTGTCACTAAACAAAATTTTGATTAAGAAATTAGAATTCTCCGAAGTCATCACTGCAACGACTGAATAGACTAAAACCTGAGCAACTGACATTCTTGGAAACCCTCATAAGTAGGAATTCATCATCAAGAGGATGTCACTCAGCCCTTCAGGGTCACTCCTGGGTTCTGTGCTGGGTTAATTTTCCATTATTGTTTTCTTTCAGGATTCAGCCCATGTCTATAAGCATGCTAATATTTTGATTGTGTATTTTTATGGAAGCACTGTAAAAACATACAGCTAATTCATGAGGTCAGGATGGAGCTTCTATTGCTTAGGACATACTAAAATCAAGTCCACAGACAAATATCCTCAGATTTGCCTCCCTGAAGCTTGTTAGACCACATCTTAATAGTGTTATCCAAATCATGGATTAGGACAAACCCAAAGAACATATGTTTGTCACATCCTGTTTGGATGATACCAATACAGGCACAAACAGAACAAGCATATTTTGGCATGAAATTAAAGATATTTTTGTTAACCTCACAGTTGTTAAAGAACATACCAGTTATCACTTGGACTGAGTAATTTAGTTCCATATTTTGCCCATGAAAGTGTCTTTAATAACCTTTGCAAAATGTGATTTTGAGGACAATCTTTAAATTTGTAATATCTGCTTTTCAACAGAACATAGAACAATGACTTGATTCACTGCTGTTCGAATAATCAGCTTATTTTTTTCATTTGTGGGAAATAAGATTTTTCTACCTGCTTTATTTTAAACCTTTTGGGGTTATAAAAGCTTTCTGCTCAGTCATTAGCTGCAAATTGCAGAATGAAGCAGTACCCTACAGCATTTCCAGATGAAGTAGTCTGTTTATACAGAAAGCACAAGAGCTATAATAACTACATGATCACATTTGTATATCAAGGTCAGATTTCTGTGATTCATGCTATTGTTTGGACATAAAGAGAGTTGATTTTCAGCATGGTGGTGCACAACTACTATTGTTGTTATATCATTGATTGTAGAAACAATATTAACTTTTGCTTGTTTGAGTTTTTCTAGTTAGGCTAACTCTAGTTTCGGCATATGATAAAATTGGCTGGCTAGTATTTGCCCTAAAATAGTCATTAGACATGAAAAATATGGATTTATATTATTGCTACTCATGTCATATAGTCTGTTATGAAAGAAAAAAAGTCCTCTAAAACTAAAACTAAGATAAAATAGGTCATTAAATGACTTACACATGAAATCACACAGAGTTTAAGCAATATCAAATGCAGGTAATTAAAGAGCGTAAAAAAATCTTTCCTGCAAAATCCCTGCATAATTTTTTGCTTGATTATTACCTAATATATTGGCAATTTTTATATTCTCTTCCTGAGAATCCATTAGCTTTCCACAACCTTTACCCTGTTCTAAAACCTTAAAAATATAGAGGTTCAACTCATTATACTTATTAGTTAAGCATTAGGATTAGTCAAGCACTTAGATTGTACCAATTAATGCAACATAATTGTATGTATTTATAACTAGGCACAAGAACAAATGCTTTCCTCATCCAAGGACTAATGGTATCTGCTATTGTATTACTGTATTGTGTCAAGCGTCACCCAGCTGCCATTCATGTCACCCTGTTCTCAGTTAGGCTCCCTCCTTACTTAAGCCCCACTAGACTTTCTCTTTTCAGGTGTGGGTGTTCCTGGGTGAAAGGCAATCATATTTCTCCAGTTTTCATTGTTCTCTATATGTTCTGGGCTTTTATAATTCATATTCACTCCCTGCTCCCACTCACATACTGTACATATAAAGATTTTCCACAAATCTAGTAATAACTATGCCCACATTGCCAAGGACGGTCGGGGGGCATTGGTTTTGTTTTTTTGTGGAGGTGAGAAGAAGAGTCAAAATATCATCTTGACACAGCCCAAATTCTACTACTGTCATTGGGTCAAATGTTTCAGAAAAGCTGTATTTAGCCTCAGAAGACTCTTTACCCAGATAAATGCCTCTAATGGGCATATGGCTTGAGGAATTCGCCATCTGAATGATGCCCTAACAAATTGTCCAAGGTCACTGAGTCAGTGTTGAACTCACTTCATCACTGGGCCACCATTCCTCTCTTTAGGAGAGCCACATATGTTTCCTTCTCAGTGTTGTTTCTTATCAATTAAAGATCATGACTTCAACCAATTTGATTTAATTTCTTTGATATTTAGTTTATTTGCTTATTACTCTTGTATCTAGAGGCCCCAAAATGAGTAGAAATTCCCTAGAAAGGGAATTTATTTGTTCTAAACCACTGACATCTAACCAAAAATGCTCATAATGCCACTCATAGCAAATGAGCAATTAAATAATATTCAGTAGCTTATTATAGCAGACATAAAGAGATTCTGTGACTTTTAAGACTAATGAAAATAAATTTCCATCCATTTAAAATTTAGTCCAATGTCAATCATCATTACTTAAAAACTTAGGTCAGTATCCGATTCAGAAAGTAATGAGCCATTATATATTTTTTATTTCTTGCTTTGATTTGAATAACATAAACCTATGATGATGGTGACTTTTTTGCCTAAGGAGATGAATAATGTAGTTAAAAGGAAGAGGTGTGCTGTAAAATTAAAGAACCAGCAGACATGTCATCATGGGTTGAGTCCCATCCAGGGCTGCCAGTGACTATGGCTTTACTGTAAGATGGTGGTACTCAGTTGTCTGCCAGGAGAGGCCTTTCCCAACCCACAGAAGCACAGTGCAGTGCTAGGGCTGCCTTCTCACAACTTTTTCCTGCATGTAACACAATATTCATGCATAATATTCTTGATTTGTGGCAGATACTCCTCCTCTTGCACACTTCTAATAGGATGCACCTCGTCCTTATGAGCAGAGCCTGTAACCATTTTTCTTCCTGTGTTGCCAAACTGGCAGCATACCTGGTAAAATCTCAGATCCTTTCCAGCCTGCATGTAAAAATCTGAAATCAGCTGGTAAAAAAGATGTCTAACACTCTTAATAATAAAAGAGCTCTTGACAACATTACTTGAAAGTATCCTAAAGGCTCAGAAATGGAAGGGAAAAGATAAATGCTAACATCCCATCCAAAAACTTGCACGTGGCAATTTTTAATTGAATCTTATATGTCTCGGAGACAGGGATTATTCTATGTTATTTTTAAAGTTAAGGGTTGGAAAACCTCCAGACCCACATGACATATCTGGAAACACAAAACAAACAGGACAAACCCCATAAACAAACTACAGCAGTCTCTGGGGAAATAGGTCAACAGGCATAACAAGGCTTCTCTTAGACAGAAAGTTAAAAAAAAAAAACTCATGGAGAAGGATTTGTGTTTTTCCTCATGGAATCAAGGAAAAAAAAGTGATGTACTCAAATGAAAATGGGCAGACTGGTTAATCAAATGGTGTAATCTGGGGATGGCCTCTGTCCCACTCCATTGCTGCCTGGGCCCCTCTGACTCTGATCTCATCCTTATGGGTCCCTGTCATCTCTCCCATGTACAAGCTCACGCAGCCCACATCTCTCTGTCTTATGGGGCTTGTCCCAGCCTCCTTGATTTATCATCTCATGGCAATGCCTTCTGTGTAGTATTCTCCTTCCCAACATACATATCTGGGCTAAAGCTCCTGCCAATCTTTTTCCAGCTTGTCCCTTTGGACCAAACATAAAGATCAGCCCAGAATGTCCCAAAGTGAAAGGTATGTGCCAGCCCTCCTCACCTGCTCAGGGCTCTGCAGCACGTCTAGCACGTACCTTTTGCCACAGCAATACAAGTCTTAAATAGGAAAGTGTATGCAATATACTGGCAGAAAAACCTGATGAAAAACTATGAGATCTCTTGGCTATATCCTGCTATGACTGTCTCCCCACAGGCTTCTACTCTCTCCTACACGCAGGATTACTTCCCGTCAGAACACTTCTTGTTCCCAGTCTCTTTATCCTTCAGATCTTATCTTTATCTTCCAAAGAAGATCAGTCTGGTGCACACACCTGACATTGAAATTTTCAGCTCTAATGGTTAGACTGAAGTTATATCAGAAAACAGGGTCTTCTGAAGTGTCAGACAACTTGGACAGGCAATGTTACCAGCACTGCACTCAGTGCAGCTGACTGAGTAGTTGCCACATTGAGTTAGACAGAATTTTCCCAGCCAGCTAAATGAAGTTCTCCTCTAGCAATTTTTAACAAGATATTATTTTTCAGGGAATTTCTAATGGACCTGTTTACCACAGTGAAACTCACAATATCAAATACAGCAATTAAAAAATGTAAGATAAATTTCCATCACTGAAGAATTAACACACATTGTTTCAAACTGACTATTTAAATAAGTGACTTTGTCAGTCCCATAGCTTTGGTCAGTTTTACTTACTTGATCTTTTCTCCTCATCTAGGTAGGTTTCTGGTCGTGACAGATGAGACATGAGATCTTCAGCATCCAGGCTTTCAAGTTTTTCTTCAAGAGATTCACTATGGAATCGGTAAGAAAGACAAAAGACATAAATATAAGTAACTAATTTACAGAGTAAAAAGCAGACCAGATGTTTTATCAATTTTAATACCTGCCAGTGGGGTTTTTTATGCTTAATGCCGCTTCAGACTTTATTACAGTGGGGGTTCCTCAGAAAAAGTCTAATCTATTGATCCTTTCAAGGATCAAAAATTCCAGTAAATCAGTAACTCCTTACAAAGCATTGACCACCTGAGCAATTATTGGAAAAAACACCAACATTTGTTACACAGTTTGCTTTGCTTTCATAGATTTCAAAGCTGGATGAGGGGGGCCGGGTATACAAAGGACATTGTAACTCCTTTCAACTCATCTAGATCTGGTAACTGATGTTGTTTTAACTTTGAAAACAACAAATCTCTCAGATCAGCCTGAAGAATCTATGGCAGGATTTGTGCAGGGGCTTGAAAAGAGGAGGGGGCTCTCTTCTTTGCATGATGTAAAGTGCTGAATAGCACACAGTTGTCTAAATATGCTTTTGTTTATTCAGTCTCTGGATGGTGAGTTCTCCTGTTTCAAAGTTTTTACTCTCTTTCATTGAACCACTAAAAGCTACATTTGGATTGCCTGACTTGAATCCCCTACAACAACAAAACTGATGGTTAAGGCTGAACTTCTTTGTACTGGATGCATGAGCTGGAGCTGCCCTGGCACAGGTCACTGCTCCCTGTGTGACCACAGAGCAGTGTGGGACTTTCATCCTTGCCTCCTCCCTGGGGGAATCAGTTGACCATATTGCAGTCCAGACCAGCCAAGAGGGTGAATCACTGCTGCTGATCTTCTCAAAACTGAACAAATCCTCCTTTGGCGCATTTGCTTTGTCACATGGATACACACATTTTTTCCTTTTTGAGTCCTCGAGGTTTTAAATAAGCAAAAGTTCAGAAGTCAGTCATATTTTAAAAAATATAGAGCTATTAAGCTGGACATTCCTATTTGATTGTGAAATGGCAGTTACATTTTTATGTCCTACTGCTCCTAGATTTCCTTGAAGGACAACCACCAAAAGGAAAATAAGTAGTGCTAACATCCTTGAAGTTAATGAACCCAAATTCCTACATATGTGTGTCTTGACTGTAGCTCCTGAGGAGGTGCAAACCATCATTGAAACTCTTCCCATGACTGGGACACTTGTGGGATCTTTCTCCCACACAGATAAACTTGACAAAGAACCAGGTGACAGTGAGCCTTTCTTATTCATAATGGCAAGAAACATTTTTTTCCTGTCCATTTTTATTTTCCCGTAAAACTTCTAGGAACTGAAAATTTTTTACATCTTTCCTGCTGCCCTTTCAAATTTTCTGAGATCAGCATTGCTTTAAAAAATATCCTTAGAGGCAGAAGAGATGAGCAGATGGTCACCCTCTATAGTAGTCAATGGAGCACCAGTTAACTTAGGAAGCTGCAAGCTCAAATTCAATGGTTAAAAGTAGAAGCAAGTGAGTAATCAGCAAAAGGAACTGCTGTGATGGACCTCAAGGCTGAAATTCTGCACTGCTAAATTTCATTCAGCACCATGTGAACACTGGCCCAACAGGAATTTGGTACACACAGTAAGACTAGTTTCCAAAAACTTCCGTATGGTTATCTGTCATCCTGGGTAGGGAACACTACAACTGCAACGTTCAAACATCTACATTAATAAAACCTGCAAACCATAATTTTAAATATTAGTAATTTTGCTTGAGCATAAAGGAGACATGCCTCACATTATTTCAGATTTTATGTATTGTTAAACATTTTGATGTTCTTAATAAAACGAACAAATACACAAACAAAATAAACACAGACAAAATAAAACCCAAAAGGCATCACTCCTGAATTGAAAATTTCTTATGCTACTTTTGAGTCTAGAGTATGGCCAAGTGATGCATCCTTGAAAACAGTAGCTTATATAAGGGAAACACAGATGTGCTAATACGTTCAGTGGTTGCAAGGACCTTTTTTATAACATTCAACATCTGCAGATTTATTTCCAGCCTTTCTCTAATGAGATGCTATTTAGGAAATTATGAGAAATAAAGTATGCTCAGTCAACACTATAAGCCAGCATTTAAACTTCAACTCAGTAGGCCATACACATTTATGTATGCAAACCGTGTCTTAGCAAAGCTTGTGTAAAGCACAAAGGACTTCCGTTTATTATCATGGGGGTCTTAGTCCCTCTTTTTCCACAAAGTAATGCTAATAAATCTATATTATAGAGGGAGAAGGTCCTCACAAACCCAGATCTTTCTGATTTACATTTTCACAGCATTAACAACTAGTAGAAAGAAAGCCTTTCATTTACCTGCCAAACCTTTTTGTCTGTCCAAAAAATTCTTTGGACTGAGAGTCCTTCTCATCCCTCAGCTACTTTTTGAAACTCTTACCAAAAAAAATGTATATTAAAAATACTTAGTTCTGATACAGCAGTATTCAGCTGAAAAAGCTCAGTGTGCTTTCACCTGGAAAAATAAATGTAATTGTCTGCGTTCACAGATAGAGAAATGATGCACACAGAGATCAGTTGCCATGTCAGAGCCATGAGTGGCAGCTCAAGGACATGATCCCAGGTCTAAAGAGCCTTTATTTCATTCTCCAACTGCTTCCCAGGTTCATTTTGTTCTGAGCCTTCATTTTCACTGCAGGCGAAACACTGCGTGTTGCCATCAGCATACATTTAGCAGCTTCGGTAGAATCAGAGATGTGCCTGGTAATGACACAGCCATATCATTTCCAGAGGGAAAGAGAAAATATTGAAATGTTTGCAGTGTGGGTTGAGGCTTTATTGCATTCTCTTTTTATTTTGGAGAGCCTGCTATGCCAGCTGCCCTGCAACATGTTCATTTCTGCAGTATCACACTCTGATTTTAGTCATTGCTATTTCTCATATTAAATAAAAAGGGGAAAAAAAGCATACAGCTACTATGACTCCTTCTTTGGAAGGACTCTTATTTCTCTCATTCCAATCAGAGTATCCTTTCATGACATATTGGCTTCATCTTGTCCTTTGCAATCCCACTGGCACAGCCTGCTCTCATGCCAGCATGTCTGCAGTGCCCTTCCCAACAATCCCTCAAAGATTTGCTCAGTGTCAGGAATGCAAGGACAACCGTGCCCAGGTTTCCCCGTGGTGTTCCTCAGCTTCATCAGCGCAGTGATGGTGCGTACTGCTGGAACACCACCTCCCTCAGGGTAGGCAGTTCTTGCCTGACCATATCTGTAAGTAATGAGCAGGCTCATATTTTCACTTGGGCAAGGGTTAATGTCAAACCTGTGAGTGGCTCCACTGAAAGTTTTCTTAACCATCAACACTCATAGAAGTTTCACATCTTTGGACTGTCCAAAAACCAGTTCATATAGAGGAATATACTGTTGTGCTTTTATATTCTGTAGATGTTTTAAGTGCTGTGTTTGAATCTCTTGTATCCTGACATACAGAATCAGAGTTGGAAGGGACCCACAGTGTCACTCAGTTCAACTCCTGTTCTTGCACACAACCATCCCAAGAATCCTACCATGTGCCTGAGGGCACTGTCCAAGCACTTCTTGAACTCTGTCAGGCCTGGGGCTGTGACCACTTCCCTGGGGAGCCTGTTCCAGTGCTCAAACACCCTTTGGGGGAAAATCCTTTTCCTAATAGCTAACCTAAACCTCCTCTCACAAAAGTTCCAGCCATTCCCTTGGGTCACGACTCTGGGCACCAGAAAAAAGAGATCAGTGACTGCCCCTCCTCTCTCACTTTGTGAGGATGTTGAAGATCACAGTGAGGTTTCCCCTCAGTCTCCTCTCCAGGCTGAACAACCCAAGTGACCTCAGCTGCTACTTGTATGGCTTCCCCTCCAGATCCTTCATATGCAATATTACACTTCCTATGAACTGAAGGTTTCTTAAATGAGCATCTCTAACAAAAAAAATCTTTGAAATAGAAATACCAAGTTCAGTACACCTGTAACAAAAAAATGGAGCATGTCTGTCCTGAGCTTGCTGCCTCTTGCTGTAGGTGAGCGTTTTGCTGTTTTCTCTTTGGAGAATGCAGAGTGACAGGGGAACAGCCCACTGCTTGTTATTGTTATTGTTATTGGGGGCCTGGAATGCCATTACATGTTTGTCTGTTTGACACTTGATCCTGCATGACAAAACCAAAAAACAAAGGCAAAACTGAATCAGCAGATTAGTCAGCTTAATCTTGTGTAACTCAATGCTGGACTTCATTTTCAGTGCTGTTATTTTCAGCTCTCCTTTGAGATGGTCATTTGAGCTTCCTTATCATTCAGCCAAACTACTTGCCTGGACATTCAAGTAAATAAGATGCAAAATATATAATTCAGCAAAATATTTCTGATGTTTTATTTTTTTTCCTTTTTGTCCACATAGCGTTAAAACCACGAGATCTTAATGCTACTAAAATGTCATTTATAATGAGAACACAATGGCCTCTCTCTTTGCTACCATTTTAATATTGAAAGAATGCAAAAAGAACCTTCTGTTTAAGCCACTATTGTAAGTGCTAAAAGGTTTTTTAAATAACATGTAGTTTCTGAGACATTTGCTATCTCATTTTAAATACCAGATGAAGACAAATGCTGGGAGATGCCAATATTAAAATTGAAATCAGCTGATTCTTGCATTCAAAACAGTCACAGCAGCAGCACAAATTTTTGACACAGCTCATGTAGTTCATAAGCCACATTGGCAGATACTGTCCCGTAAAAACCACAGAATTGCAATCAGCATGTTTACTGGAACTGGATTTTGTTCTTCTTCGTGTTTAGCAGTGTGACCTAGGCAAGAAGTTTTCTTTTATTGTAAAGTTACCTGACTATTCTGTCCCAGTAACACAATCATTTCAAAGGTTTGTTTGTAAATGTCAAAACCAACAGCCTTCTTTCTCAAGCAGAAACACTCTGCAGTTTACCATGTAAGTTCCCTTCAAGCAAATTAGCACCAGTCACAATGTGTGATGTAGGCTTCAGTGTTTAAAATAGACTTTGCCTTTTCCTGTGAGTACATCATGCACTTATGTGATATTAAACGTGTAAACATGCTGCAGGTTAAAATACATAGTTGTTACATTTTGCGCAAGGCTGTCAGCCGCCCGACTGTCCTCTGAGAGGACACATCTCCTGGAGGTGAAACGCCTCCTGACTAAACATTTCCTGCTGAAGTACAAAGCGATGATGTTACTTGTCCTTACATAAATGAGGTGGTTTTGCTTGGCAAAACAAAACTATGAGAGTTCCATTAACAAAAAAAAGTTTACCGAGTTTTAGAACGTGAGATATTGCAAAACCAAAAGCATAACTCATCCTGCTGAGATTCTTGTTGATTTGAAGCTTCTTTTATCCTCTAAGCCCAGCATCCAACTCAAATGAGAAGAGCTGATAATCAGAAATATTTGTGGCTATTCTAGTATTTATGGTCATAAATTTAAATAAGCCTTTCCCATTAATTTTGTCAGAAGTTATCTGAAAGTAAAACTATAAAAATGTAGGAACAGCAATAACCACATAGATGTTTTCTCAGGGAACCTCAAATCAGCTTTATCAGGTATCAGATGCCATGGATGTCTGAAGTCATACAATAATCTCATAAAGTGAGTGAGGATCAGGAGGAGGATGGGAAGTACTGCTGACTGCTGTGTTTATATGAAACGGATGAATCTAACAACAAACCACAAATGTATTCAGGATAGCACTAGAGTAGAGAAACATAGCCTAAAGATATTTTCCTGATGAAGTTTAGCACACCACTACTTCTGTTGCTATTTGTTGCTGAGCTGGTGACACTCTCCATGTTTGTGGAGATGCTAAGGAGCATAAAAAGAACAACTATATAGTTTACTAAGGAAAGCATGTGTATTTCAATGATTTGAAATGGTTTTAGTTTAAACACTACTGTCTATCATATTATAAAATCACCACTTCTATCTTCAGTTCTAGCCAAGATGGGAACCTTGCAAGTCAAGAAATTAGTGTAGTTGTAAACCTGTATTTGCAAAAAGCCATCATCATATTCATACTTGAGAATCAAAACCCCCTGAATTTGACATGTGGGATCCTGCCATGACTACACCTGTACTAATCAAAAGGAGTCACTGTACAGAAGTGATGTGATTTCCTTCTCCAGCTAACAACTCACTTCACTGCCACACTGAGAGGTTGTCAATGGCCCCAGAGGCAGCTTGTCTGAGCATGCTTGACAACACACTGGTACACAGCCAGTGCACTTGGCTCAAGCTTGTTCCCCAAAACCAAGCAGCAACCACACCTGAGTTTGCAACTGTGAGTTTGCTTCCTATGCAACAGGGAAGCGTGACCTCAGGGTGGTCCTAGGGCTGCTCTCTGCAAGCAGCATAATCACATCCCACAGGAGATTCACCACCAGCTTCCGCCTAAATGAGGTGCTGATACCCTGAAGAACTGACTTTGCATGACTAAAGCTAGACAGTCACATAGCAGGGCCACAAGCTCATCTATCTGGCTCCTCATCTACAGCAGAAAGATAATCTTGCTGTTCTCTACCTCATTGCTGTGTGGTTTCAATAATTAATTGCAGTGATGATGTGAGGAGCTATGCAAGTGCCATGTAGATCTGGCACATACTGGTCATGCTGCAACGTTCACAATGATGACAACATCATCACCTCTTCACTCCTGCTCAGCTCCTGAGAGTGAACTGATGACCTCAATCTAAATATAAGCTAAAATACTATAGAATGAAAAATACTATCATTGCTATTCAGTTTATTGCACAACACGTGTGTTGGTAGTTCATCATTGCAATGTTCCTTAGCCTCTCCCTAAGCACGGTGACTATCAGCAGTACTGCAGAATTATTGTCAGTTTGCTGTAATTAACTCTTCTGTTTGCAGTCACAATAAAAGCCAGGGAATAAAGTGGATTTGTAGACTGAATCACTGGGTGGGATGGCAAGGCAGCACAACTTCCTTGACTGCAATGCATCAGCAGTAAGGAGTAAGTGATTTCCAGTGCTGCTTGCTGGATCCTCACTGGCATTAGCTTGTCCAGGGTGGACAAGGAGATTTATTTCACTTCAGAATACCAAGAGGAGTGAGATAAGCAGAACTTCATTGGCAAACCTTCCATGAGAAAAAGACCGTGGCACAGCCTCACCTAGGATCTAGCACAGACTAAGACAGCATTACAGCAGACACTGTGAAATATAACTTTCACACTCTGATGATTATTCTTTGACATTTGTGAAGTGAAACAGTGATTTCAGTTAGTGACAATTTATAGAGAGGTGCATCTTACAAATTTAGAACTGAATCTCAGATACTGATCACAATTCAAAACAGGAAACGTGGTTAAATCTGAAATCCACTAAATGCTATTTGAAATACTTACATAATTTGACCACTTTAAACATCAGAACATTTTTACAGGCAGCTTGTATAATTTATTTTTATTAGCATCACATTAATTAACTGATCTTGCTTCCAGTGAGTTTAAGTGAATATAATCCAAGTCTAAAGAGGTCATGCCTATAGGGCTATTTTCTCAACTAACATTTCAATAGAGGAAGGGAAAAAATGATGCTTCTAAGTAGCAAAACAGAGCACTGTATTCTCTCTGGCAGAGTAAACAATTTCAGAACTGTCAAAAACAGACCAAAAGGCAACTATGATCTTCTTTTTTCATTTTTAGGCCTTGTGCTATTCTCTTTATTTACCACTATTCTTCTGTATTCATTCTATTTCTTATACTTTTAATATGTCATTTTAGAAGACAACTTTTTTCCTGATGACGAAACACAAAACCACAGCTGCACTTACTCCCTGTTCTACCTTCACTTTTGTCACTCTTCACTGCGACAGTTTGCCTGGCCTATCTACTCCTTTTCTTAGTTAAACATGCTGTTCAATTCTGTAGTTTAAATTTTCACAAAATAGTATCAAAGAAATTATGTCTTTAGCAGTATGTTCAGCTTCTGGGGGAATTTGTTTGGGATAGCAAATGAGGTTATTTTACAATCCAAAGATTAATGGTCAAGCTCAGTAACTTCAGCCTGAAGAACAATTCAACCCTAATAGTGAGAGTACCCAATTAATTAAACAAGTTTGTCCATCAGGGTGATGGATTTGTCCTCACTTGAAATCTGCCAGCGAGGGATCAGGAATCTTCCTAATGTGAATACTGTGGCTGACCTGCAGACCACCAGTCTGGCCCAGGAACAGCTGTGTGACAGCCCGTGATTGATGTTCAGCAGGAAATTACAGGGGACACCACAGAGACCCTGCTTGGCCCTCGGGCCATAGCCCTCACCCATCTGGTTTCCAAGCCAGCTAGGCCAAAACAGCTCTTTTGGATGTTACCAACAGCTCTTCCCTGGCCCAACCCCCCAGCCAGTTCTTTACTCTCCTTTCCATACTGCTTTTGATGCAACCAGCCATTTTTATCTTCTCGGTCTCTCTTCCTCCTCCACTCCTCTTATGAACATGATCATCAATCGATTTTTCTTCCTACCTCCCCCATTGCTTCTTCAGTGCTTCATTTTTTTTTTTTTTTTTTTGCCCAAATCCATTTTTCAGTGCAACTCCCACACAGTTCTTTTCTTGGCTCCCTCCTCCTCTTGCCTACTCTACCTTTCAGTCTCATGACGTTCAACAATCATCTGTACGAGCTCAGAGCCTTTGTGCCAGAAAGCTGGATCACGTGAAGCAGCAGCAGCAGCAATCACATGGCCATATGGAGGGCTTCTACTAAGGCAATGAAATCACAGAAACATGTTCAGGCAGGACCATCGCTCAGGAGTATTGGTCATATTTTTTGCTGACAGAACTGCACAGAAATAATTTTTTATGGGTATACTCAAATCAGGTATCTCCTTTTTATCCTTCCTCAGGCATCGCAGTTTTTAGTAGATACTGTCAGCTGTTTTCGAGTTGCCCAGGCATTTCATCAGAATTACCTACTAAATCATGTACAAGCCTAGATGCATTGTAATGTGGTAGGTAATTATACAGAGAACAGAAAATCTTTTGAAATGGATACAGCCATATAATATTGCTCATTCTCAGTTGTTCAGATCTGAGAATATTTACCATTCCTGAATGGCCTAGCTTCTGTGGAGAGAATCCCAAATACAAGGAGGAGGAAATCACACAGTATGACTAAATAAATCACACTGATGCAGCAGATGACCACAATTACTTGAGCCTCCTGAGACTTAGCCCTCTTTAGAATGGAACATATGGGAGCACAAACCTAAGCTA
>WBMY01009732.1:24310-122904 GCA_013397315.1 Donacobius atricapilla | reverse complement strand
TTCCCCTGTACGCCTTTGAGAGAGCATCAGGGACGGGGCAGCACCACCCGCCCAAATCCACAGGAGCCAGAGGCGTTGGTATGCATGTAATCTGGTCTTTTAATTGTGGGACTTTGCCCTTGTGTTGAGCTAGTTACAGAAAGCTTTTTTACTCTGGCGTCTCAAAGCTTAGTGCGTGAAGCAGTTGTCTCAAATGTTGCTGTGGTACTTCTTGGTGTTTTCAGTGCTGTCAGTTGTTGCACTAGAAAAAATGAGTGAATGGTGGGATTTTTAGAGGGAAGATGAAGGGTGAGTTTTGTTTGGGAGCGTTAGTAGAGGTTTTCCCCAGCCACTCGTTACCTCAAGTAAGCACAGAACTCTGCAGAAATCTGCCAAGGGGGACTTGGTTTAAGAGATGAGGTAAGGATGAAGAGATTAATGTGGAGTGAGGGAAATGAAATGAAAACAGAATTGGTGGAAGGAGAGGAGCAAAATAATGCAGCAGAAGAGATTATAACAGTCTCAGCACTTCAACCTTGAAGCCTCAGTGCTGGGGTTTTTTTCATTCTTGTTATGAGCGTCATTTAAATGTTCACCCTGCTCTGCTGTCAATAAGAAGTGTGAAAATGGGTAAACTTGCAGAGCTGGTTTCCAAGGAATATCAGTGCACTCCTTCCTATTTGAGATTTCAGAGTAATTTCCTATGGACTAGGTCAGTGGTTATGAGGAAATGTCTTCCAAATGACTTTACAGCAAGACAGTGTACAGCTCTTCTCTTGCCCTGTGCTTGCTTGAGGTACAAGCATAATGATGCTGAAAGAAGACAGATTTTTACTGTTGTTGCATAGGTCGCAGTTAGTTGTTGTTTTGGATTATACACTTAGTTCATCAAGTATTTGTTGGTTTTTCAGGAGCCAGCTTGTATCTAGGAGATGGACTTAATAGAGTCTTTTAGTTCTGCTGAATGTGTTGGCTTGAGCAAAACATTTGGTATGCGAGGAAAGAGTATTAATTATTTAATTATGGTGTTTGCCTGATAGTCTTGGGTATGGAAATATAACTCCACAGGATTCAGATCAGTGAAAGTTTTAATAGAAAAACTGTCTGTGTTCAAAATTTTAACAGTGCTGTTGTCTGTGGCAACTGACTAGAGGGATTGTAAGTTCACATTTTGAATTATGTATTTTATTTTTATTATGTAACTTAGATTAACATCTATAACTTCTCCATAACTGTAACTGGTTTGGTTCTTCTTTTCTCTTGTAACTAAGCCATGGCCACTGAAAGATTTGTCAAAAATCAACCTGTTAGGTTAGTGTTTGACAGAATTGCTGCCCCCTGGTCTTAACTATGTGGAATAGGTACAGCCATTGATATGCTCATTAGTACAGTTGACAGCATGCATAGAGTTAAGTAAAAATATGTATTTTGTCATCAATGGTGACTTCTAGGGTAAGAATACAGTGTAATGCTTTCATGGTTTGGGAGATACATCAGTGCAGGCTGAATGTGATAATTCCGGTCCAAAGAGAAACAAAATATAGAAGAAGAACACACAGTATTCTGCAGTATTTGTGTGGACTGTGTGCATTTTAGCAGTTTTTATGTCACATTGGACAGCAATAAATCAGAGGAATAAAGAACGTTGGGTGCTTCTGGTGCTTGTCTTGCTCTTTGAATTTCTTTTGTTTGTATAACTGTGTTATGTGGCCTATTTAAACTGATTGCAGTTCAAACTGCACTTGTTTTGCATTTTTTTATTATTATTATCTGTAAATACAAAAATGCTTTATTTGTTGGTAAACAGGATATAAACAAGCTCTACTGTTACATGTGCAAAAAATCTTCAACCCTCCCAAATTTATAGTTATTAATTTGTATGTGGAAATGCAGACGGTCATGATGTGGCTAGCAAAAAGCTCCTTTGGAGTCTGTGTGTGTGCAAGATACATTGAAGACACAGCTTTGCTGCTGCTGTTTTAAGCTGGGTTGGTTTCTGTACACCTGCCTACCTAAAGCAGTGCGTCCTGTGAAACACGGGGTTGAAAATGAATGGTTGGAGTGGGTGTTCTGTAGCTCCTGCTGCTGTTGTTGATGTGTCGTGGGTGACCTAAGAACTCCTCAAGCAGCTCCTGAACTTCAGTGTTGAGCCTGCTGTGTTAAGGCAAAGGGGATGCTTCGATCCTTGCAGCTGTTTGATTTTTAACTGAATGTTGCATCTGGGTTGGAGCTCTCTGTGTCAGGCTCCGTGCTGTTATGGCGCTGCTGCCTGAAGTATCTCAGGTTGTTATTTCACAGCTAATTTGATTCAGCACAACCTGCACCTACCTCAGTGACTATAAGCTAGTTTGTGGATTAACTAATTATTTTCTTTATTCTAAGCAAGGTTGCAATCTGGAACTCTTTTCTGAACAGAAATGGAAGGGAAATTATACAGATTTAATGAAAGTTAGCTCTGTTTCCCAGCCTCTCAGTCTGGTGTAATTCCTGCTGTAGCTCAGATCAGTGGCTAGATCAGAAACACCTTTTCATGAAGAATGTGAAGAAAAAGAAATGGTTTTGTGTGTGGATGCCTTTACCTAGTTCCCTGAAGTTATTAAAAAATTGTGAACTTACTGTTTCTGCATAACAACTAACAGGTTTTCTGAAATAAGAAGAGGTGATGGGCTCATTTGCTGATTTTCTCAATTGCTTGTCCATCAGTGAGAGGGGCAGTCTGTTCAGCTGGGGGCATTGCTACATATTATCTCCTAGTTATGACTCCTTTTCTATTATAATTAAAATCATTTTCAGAGGAGATTTTGGACCCAGTTAGATGCAATTTTGGAACAAGTTTCGACTGAAAAATCAGAGCAGACTTGTTTATGGATTCTGATGAGTTTGCATTCAATAAGTTTTTAGTGGAAGGCCCAACAAAACACAAAGGCATACATCTCAAACATGTAAGTGCTCCTCCAAAGGACTTCTCTGTTCTCAAGTTATTAAAAAAACAAAAGATAAAACAAAAATCATCCTCCACCCAAGCTTTATTTAAATCTGTCATAGTATTATCAAAGGCAGAAGTAAGAACATGCTACTCTATGGCAGTTTATTGAATAGAAAAATTTCATGCTACAGTGTCTAAAACTACAGAAACTTAGGAAAATTTTCAAGTTTTTTGCTCCTTTAATCGACCAGATTGCGATTTTTGTCATCCAGTTACACCAGATTAGAAAAAAAAAGATCATGCCATATTTCTAGCCAGGCTTAGGTATCTTTAACAGTAATTACCAAAAGCTGCAAGAGTGTTTTATAATATTTTTTTTAGAGCATGGATATTATGTAATTGCCTCAAGAAAACACACATTTTAAATATAATTCTATTGCTAAAATAATAGGGCTTTTTCTCAAACTCATAGAGGGAGAAACAACCATTATGTTGTACTATAGGTCAAGTTTGAGAGAATTTGCTCTCTCTACTCCTTTCAGTTGATTTCTTCAGCATAATCTTACATTCATGCGAAAAAGATATTTTTAACCTATTTCTGCATGCAGGTGGGAGATGTCTTTTGTAATGCAACACCTTTCCTCTTTAGAAAGGCTGAGAGAGTTGGAGTTTTTCAGCTTGTGGAAGAGAAGGCTCTGGGGAGACCTTGGATCGGCCTCCTGGGGCCTAAAGGTGGTTGCAAGAGAGTTGGAGAGGGACATTTTACAAGGGCAGGGAGTGTCAGGACAGGGGGGGAAGGTCTTTAAACTGAATTAGATACATTGAAGAAATTCTTTACTGTGAGAGTGGTGAAACGCTGGAACGGGCTGCCCAGAGAAGCTGTGGATGCCCCATCCCTGGAAGTCTTCCCGGCCAGTGTGGACGGGACCTTGAGCAACGTGGTCTAGTGGAAGGTGTCCCTGCCCATGGCAGGGGGTGGAACCAGATGCTCTTTAAGGTCTCTTCCAACCCAAACCATTTAATAAATCTATAATGATCATATGAAGAGGGAATTATTGCATATGTAAATGGGTGGTTAAATTCTTTTTTTTAAAGTAAAAAAGCCTAAACAGTAAATATAGAGAGATTACTGATACAGTCTCTTAAAATACAGCCTCTGCTTTGTTCTGACTAGACATGCTTTTATATCCACAGAAGCTCCATGATTTGTATTACTCAAATAGATTTTGAAAAGTTGATTTTAATCATTGAGTTAATATTACTTTGTGAGCTAGTTGGAATTTTTAGAGAATGATGACATCTGTTCTGAGAATAAGTAGTGCACATGTGGGATCACCACAAGACTGTCTTGATTATCATTCCACTGTGTCCCAGCTCCAGCTGAAAGGACATCTTTGCACTCAAGGGATAGCTCAGTTATCATGACCAGGCAGTTCTGGGTCTTTCTCCTAAAGTAGCAGATGTTGTGCAGGACTGTCTGGAGACAGAGATTAAGCTTAAATATTTAAATTCTCTTTAGTCAGGCTGGTAGATATGAAGGAACAGCTAGAAGCTGTGTTAGAATACACCAGACTTGTACTGAGAACAACAAAATGTGTCTGATGCTGATTTTGCAGTTTAATGCCTGTTTTACTGTTGTACTTCTGTAATACTTGAACATCTTTAATGATTAATGTTACTTCTTTCTTTTGCACTTGAGTGAGAAGTTGAAAACTCAGAATGTGCTTTCTGACAATTAGATTGGCTGCAGAAAGGTTTTTGTTTTGCTTTCAGGTTTTGAGGGGTTTTTTTGTTGTGTTTCGGTTTTTAATGAAAAAAATGAAACAACTCCCCCTAACAAACAAACAAACCCCACAACACTATTCCTGCAATAATTGTTGCTCATTTTGTTTCTCACTGTGCTGATGAGCCTGAGCACAGCAGTCTGTCCGTCTTGGCTGGTCCTATAACAGTTGTGTCCGTATACATCAGTACAAGAATGACTGGCTCCTGCTCAGCCTCATACACATTTTGTTGTTCTCAGTGCAAGTCTGGTGTATTCTAACATAGCTTGAAAGGACAAGATTTCTTATGTTCTTCTTCATGTCCTGGATACGTCTCTAAAATTAGAAATGGGAAAAGGGAAAGTATGGGGTTGTTACTTTTTTTGCCTTTTAAAAAGAATTTCTTTCAAAATGTGTTGTGTATGAATCATTTTCACAGTTTCCCATATGTAGCTTCCCCTTTGGGCTTCAGTTTATGCATATATTTCTTATTCTGCTGTGAGGAAGGACTTTCAGCATGAGGGTGAGGGGACAGCATTTTTCCTCCTTATAATTTTGTTGAAACTTGTGTAGCACTGAAACTGCTATAACATCAGATCTTCTTTTCCACCACAAGATCCTTTTCCAGTGACAAAGTATTCTATCAAGGGAGGCAGGTGAAACCGTGCACCAGAAGAGGAGCATTTCTATTCTGAATGAACTTTTGTTGGTATTATGCACAGACTTTGTTCATTAGCCTGGACTGTGATAATGGGTTGGATCTCTTTTGTGTCTATGTTAAGAGAGAGAAAGAAAGAAAGAAATGGTAGAGAAAATTCTATCGCTTAAATTCTTTTGAAGCATCACTCTATATAATTGCAATAAATAAATTGTAACATCCTAGTCTTTGTATTTCTTAATCTTTTTATTGAAATATATTTTTATTTTTAGGAGGTGAATCCAGGCAACTCCAGCAGCTAGGCTTAAACCAGGCTTTTTCTAACCTTGTAGACTATTACTTATGGCAGTTAGAAGCAGTCTTGCATCATAGAGAGCTTTGTACTTCAGAGCTGTTTTTTTTTTTTTATGTAACAGACCATGAGCAATCATCAGTTTTTGAAGAAATATGCTTCTGATAGCAAACCGTCCTAAATATAACAGATAAGAAAAGTTTATTTATGTAGTTAATAAAACTCAGGATAATTGTTGCTGCTTTTGCACTGAATAACAAATTGCAACAGAGATGTAAGAACGGGCACATGAGCATTCTGAAATACAGAGGCCACAGTGAGAGCACATGGGTGACTCCCAATCACAATACTGAAAATGCGATACAGGTGGAGTTGACAGCAGTGTCTTGTATTTAAAATGCAGCTGAGGATGCTTTTATATTTCCATGCTACAGTATGTATTCATTGAGTGTGTAATCAGTTTTACCCTTCATTTGATAGTAGTCAAAGCATTTGGCTGTAATAAGCAGGCAGTCTCCTTTTACTTAAACGTGACTGATGTGAGGAGAAATAAGAAACACTCACTGGTAGTTCTAAGTTTCAGTCATGGCAGATGAATTAGCTTTGCCTTTTGAGAATTTGTATTCATTGTAGGCATATTTTTGAAAGTACTTACTGCATTTGGTACCTCATATGTTTTTTGAGAAGTACTGCTTCTTGTTTTGAACTCCCAACAGGCTTTTTCATGTTTACTCATCAGTTAGGAAGCTGTGAAAGTGCTCTTTGGTGCACTCTGTTCAGTATGCTGTGCAGATAAACCCTGACAGAGAGTGTGCCATGTAGTCATGGGAACTTGGCCCCAATGGAGGGGAGACACTTAAAGTGACATGACTTAAAGTTGAGTTCAGTGTTTGAATTTGAGTCCTGTGGAGACACCTTCCCTAGTTAAAAAGCAATAAAAAAGTACTTTGAAGAAAACAGAGAGGGGAAACAACCCACAAAGCCATGTTTGTATTTCAGACGGGTGTCACTGAAGGACTGCACGTGAACGATTCAGAACAGAATGAGATTGGTTGATTTAATTTCCAGTATTTTTCTTCCCACAAAGAGTAAAGCTCAATTTCTATAACTATCTCTGTGATTTGTAACAATACGAATGAAAATGGTCGTTAATAACTTTAAACAGCAGATGTGAAGCAAATTTACAGAGGATAATTTTAAAAAGATCATGACATCTCATTTTGAGTGGAATAGTGTCTTGCAATACCACCATTAGGTGGAATCAAGCCTAGAATGCTAATTATCAGTATTGTTTCAAGTGCAAAGGTAGGCAGTATAAGCATGTTCTAAAAAAAGGACTCTCAACTAACAGTGTTTTTTATACTTCATGGGAAACTTTTCAGAGTCCAATTAGTAGCATATTTTGGTACTTCTCTTAGAGACTGTTCAGCCAGGTTTGTTTGATACTGGCCAAGAGGTCTGAAGTTTATTGGTGAGTACAAAGGAAACCCCTGAGATAATAGCATGAGTTTCCTTTCCTGAGGGAGGGCAGCTGGAAGCCCACTCCCTCCTGAGAAGTGCAACAAACAGTTATTTTATATTTCTAAAGAGAGAGTGTTGATCTGTGTTATTTATCTATATCTACATATAATAGATATCTATATATAATGGGTTGTAAATATCGCTATCAGTGGGCTGAGGTTTCCTATAAGCATTGTGACAAGTAAGATTTTGGAGTACAGTGGGCTTGATTGTGGTGATTGTGGAAAACATTTCCTTTAATGATCCTGTGAAAACGCAACAAAATGCTGTTAGGATCCCATTTCCGCCTTTACACATGTAGATGTGCTTGTGGGTTCATGTGGCCTTCTTCTCTCTTTTAGTCAGTGGTGAGAGGCCTGAAGTTGTGCTGTTGCTGATTAAGCTGGAAAGTGTATGGTTTTTCTTTCTTTTAAATAGCCGCCTCTGTCTTGACCTGTCTTGTTTTATCCTTCTTTTTATATTTCTTAACAGAAAAAATATAAAACTTTCTGATGCAGAAATAGAAACTTACGATACCAGTAGAGTCTTGTAATTTCTTGGTTTTCTCTTGGTTAAGAGCTAAAAATCAGTGTGGTGCTGGAGGTAACTTCCTGCTAAACAACAGTCTGTAGGGACTGTCAGACCTTAGACACAGTGTGCTCTGGAAGCCTTCTGGTGAGAGATGGACCCGGTAAGGGATCTGCAGGGTGGGTGGGACGTGGACTGCATTGCCAAGCCCAGGGGATGGGGATCAATGAAGCAAAGTCCAGCTGGCAGCAGGTTGCAAATGATACCAGTGCCTTCCAGGATCACTTTTGGGATTAGAACTACTTGGTATCTTTTAATTGTGTGGATGGTGGGCTTGAGTGTCATCTCATCAAGATTATTTGGACAATACCAAGTAGTTCAGTGTGCTGGCAGCAGTCACCCTTCAGTGGCCTGATACAGGAGGAGCCTTGCATGACTCATTGAAGAGAAATAAGAAATCCTGCCCCAGGGCTGCATGGAGTTGCCATGTGCAGCAGTACAGGCTGGCCAAAAGACAGTTTTCTAAGGAAGAGCCTAGGACTCAGGTGCGTGAGTTGTTGAGTGTGGGTTTACAGTGACAGAGGCCAGCCTTGTACTGGGCTGTGTTAGTAAAAGTGCAGCCAGAAAAAAGTGGTTTTTCCCCTCTGTCAGCAACTGTGAGGCCACTTCTAAAGTACTGTGTTTGGGGTTCACCAATATATGAAAGGAGTTATAGACTGCCACAAGTCCTGGTGAGGATCACCAAGATGATTAAGGGCCTAGAGCACATAACTTAATGAGGGGAAACTAGACTTCAACCTTAGACAAGAGACTAAGGGAAGGTCATATTGATTTCTCCAAGTATGTACTATATGTAATGGGAGGAAACTGATAAAGCAGAAATTCTGATTAGTTTTGAGGGGGTATATTTGTGGTTCTTTATTATTATGATTTTGGGGGCTTGTTTGTTTTGAACCATGAGTCTGGTGAGCAAGTGCTTAGAGAGAATGTGAAACCTCTTGTCCTCAGAGACATTCAGAACTCCACTTGACTGTAGAAGGAGGCTCCTTAAAATTGTTTGGACTCATGATTTTATCTTTTAGAACATAAGGAGGCAGAGTAAAGTGGTTGTTTAATTTCATGAATGTGTTTTTTTGTGTTTTCATGTGGAAGTTTACAGTGAGCTTATTCTTTGAAAAAGAGCACATTTAAACCTAATAAATCCAGTGTAAGCAAAATTGATAATTTTTCCTTCCATGAAAGACTGTTTTAATAGAGGAAATGGGATGCTACTCACACTTCTGCAAAAGTGTAGTTGAAAAAGCTTGTCAAATTTGGGGCTTTGTATGATTTTTAGGAATAGTTTGAATAGTTATTGAATGTTGGGAAATTATTTAATTATTTTTAAATGATCAGTCTGTACTTGTAGAAAGTCAGCTAATTTATTTGGTGAAGTTGTAACTATATTACAGCTTAACTATGTCTCTGCTGGATTAAATTTTATTATTAACTTTTCATTGTAGGAAGCTGATTTGAATTTTGAATTCTAGAGCTTCCACCCCGAGTTTATTACACTAATTTCCTTCTTCTTGTAATATATTTTACTTTTCAAGTAAATTATCTTCTGATTTTTTTTTGATTCTCAAAGCAAAAATTTTGGACTGAAGAGGAAAATGCACCTGAAAAAGCATCCTTAATACAATACTTAATTGATGCTGTTTGTCACACACACACAGACACACACACACTTTGATCAGAAGGTATGAACTATGAACTAATTTATTTGAAAAGATCTGACTCCATTCCATAGTATTTCTACAAAGGCCAGGGATTGGAGGAGAAGGTTGACACCTCTCCCCATCCCATTGGTCAAGACAACTGTCCATCAGCTGTCTGTATCTCTAAGAACAGGAATGAAAACTACCTTGAAATGACAAAAACATTGGCTGTGTTTACATCACCCAAGCATGAGAAAAAACCCAAACCATGAAAACTGTGAGCAGAAGAGAAGGCTGAATAAATCAGGGCAACACTTAATCTTTTTTGTAGCACTTGAGAAAAACTTACTAGGGACAGGGGAGGCAGGGAGAATAAAATATAGCAGGTTTTGTTTGTTGGGAGAGTTGTGTCTTGTTGGGAAAACACACTAGGATTTAGATACCCTATTTTGGTTAGGTTTTTAAGCGTCACTTCCTAAAATCATAGATTATGGGGATTTTTTTCCTAATGGCTAATCTAAACCTACTATATTTCAGTTTGAAGCCATTCCCCCTTGTCTTATCACTACATGCTCTTAAAAGTTTCTTACCAGCTCTACTGTAGCCTCCTTTAGGTACTGGAAGGTGCTGTAAGGTTTCCCTGGAGCCTTCTCTTCGCCGGACTTGACAACCCCAGTGCCCTCAGTTTGCTTTCATAGGAGAGGTGCTCCAGCCCTCTGCTCATCTTTGTGACCCTCCTCTGGACTCAATCCAACAGCTCCTTGTTCCTCTTACCTTGGAGCCTCCAGAGCTGGGCACAGCACTCCAGGTGGGGCCTCACCAGAGCAGAGTAGAGGGGGAGAATCACCTCCTTCAACCTGCTGGCCATGCTTCTCTTTGTGCAGCCAAGGGTGCAATTGGCAACTGCATATTGCTGGCTCGTGTCTGGGTTTTTTTGTTGTTGTTGTTGTTTGTTTGTTTGTTTGTTTGTTTGTTTAAATTTTTGACCACCAGAATCCTGCTCCTCTCAATCTCTTCATCCCCCAGCCTTCTGATATAGGGAGTGGCCTGGACCCAGGTGCAGGAAGTTGAGCCAGTGATTCAAACTCTTTGAGTGTGGTCACCGAGCCGATTCCTTGTCCATCAAAACTGTGTCTCTCTAATGAGTGACAAGGATGCTGTGTGTGAACATGTCCTAGGCCTTACAGAAGTCAAGGCTGGTGACATAAAAACATGTGACAATAAAAGTACATGAATGTGATGCTCATGCAAAACAGACAAACTCATGTTAATTAATACTTCTGTGTGTCAGTGTCATAGTCTTGAAAGTACCACACAGTGAAAGTAGTTGAGCTGCTCTGTGCAGTGGGTAGTAAGGAAATGAAGACAACTGTTACAAAAATGTAATGGTGATGTTAAAACAAACTTAGGATGCTTTTGTTCAGTGATGACAGACTGCCTGTTTACAACCTTCAAAAACTGTTTGTTAATTGTCAGTTTATGGAACCGTTGAATTTGTATAAAGTTGAATGATGCCAGAATGAATGATGTCAGAATGATTATAACAGAGTGTGCTAATTGTGGCAGGCTGTGCCACATTGTAAGTAAGCAGAACCATGATGGTCCATCCCGGTGTTCTTAATAATGTAATATACAGTGGTGATGGTGTTTGTAAAATCAGCTGGAATGAATGACTTTTAAATAAGAATTTTTAAAGAAATAGCGTAAATCTAAGATACACGGATGTTCTTGGTTGTGTTTCAGCTTTGTAGTTTTCTTCCCTTGCTAAGTGTCAAAATTATGGGGAAAATTGTTACATGAAGAGTGATGATGCTATGACAATGCAAGTGGGATACCATGACTATGTCTGTTGTCCAACCAATCACCTGTTTTAGAAAAGTATTTATAATATCTGTGTTAGTCATGAAGTTGAAATATATTGAAACAGACAATGAGTTTATAGCAGCCAATAAGTTATAACTAACTTGAAAGAGAAAGCTGAATGAAATTGCTTTAAATGTTTTGACAAAGCTGTTTGTTTTTACTGTAAAACTGGTCTCACACACTACATTTTCCAAATCTTATAAATGATGCTTTGATTTCTTTTGCAAATTATTCTTCGTATGAGACTTTGCCAAAATTAAGTTTTTATGATTTGATTTGGGAAAAACTACTTGGGCAAAACAATAAAATTTTGATTATTTTGCCAGGCAGATGTATATATCTGTTTTAGTTTCCTAGTATATTGTCATGGCTGCAGCACTTACAATGGTATCATTTTTAGGGGATGTTTTGTGGTGAGATTTTTTTTTAACTGCTTGTTTGGTTGGTTGTGGTTTTACTTGCCCCACCTCTAGCCTCTTTCAGGGAGGGAAGAAAGAAGATTTAAGAGACTCCTTGATGTGAAGACCTACTTGAATTATTTTTCACTGTTATGATACCGGAACTGTCTGCTCACAGATTTGGAAAAAGAAGATGGTGGTGTTCCTTAGGTGATGTGATTCAAGCATGGAGAGAAGTAAAATCTTTTGGGGTGGGGTCACCTGCAGAAGCCCAAGTGCCCAAATATTGTCTGCTTCCTAGTACAGTTAGAAGGAAAGAGATGCTAGATCTCTAAACCCTCCTTTTTAACAAGGTTTATAATCTTCTGGTGGCAGTTTTGTTGCCAGGCTTTCATGGGAAGTGCTTGGAAGGAGACCTTGTTTAAACTGGCAGAGAAAACATGAGAAGAAATGCCATTTTTTCTTTGCTGACACTTGCAGGTTTAATGAAGCTCCTTGCTGCTGACTTAGACCCTCAGATTCACTTGCTGCCCTTCCCTGTCTCCCCGTTTCATTTGAAGTGCTCCATATACTTCCTTGCTTGCTTTTTTCCACCATGTCTAGGACAAGTTTTTCAAACATGTTTTTTTTTTCTGTGGTTAAAACAGCTGTAATGGTGTTGCTGTACTTCAGCAAAGCCTGCTGTATTTGCTGAACTCATATGTAGTTTAGTACAGCTTCCTGTTTTTCTCATCCTACTTAATTAGGCAACAAGTTGCAGCAAAGCAGCTTCCTTTAAAATGAATCAGTGAATATTGTGCATATTGTAAATATGAAAGCAGTTCATGTCTCTTTGAATCTTAAAAAATCGTGGGTATTTTTCCATAGCTTTAATGTTTGTGTGGAAGGCCAAACCTGGTTGCATACAAAGCAATTTTCTCCCTTTCTGTGTATTCCCTTTCAGTTTGATTTGATTTACTTTTGTTCTCTATTGCTGCCTTTGATGGTTACAATAAAGAGCTGTCCTGCCTTATTTTTTTCTGCCATAATCTCTCTTGCTTCATGACATATAACTTGTTCCTGCAAGTAATGGTGCTACTTAATTGGGTTGAGATGAGTGTTTGCCATTAGATAACTCATCAATAAAACTGACAAGTACTTATTAAAACTGTCTCATTTGTCTTGCAGTGAGCATGGAATAGTGTGATTGTTCTTAGAGCAATACAGCTGCTTCTTTGAAACATTCTGTGCGTGTTCACTGTGAGAAAAGCAGAGGGAAATGAGGAGTTAATACAGTGTAGCTGGTGCAGAGCGTCGTTCATATTCTAAACCCGGGGAGCAATTGCAGACTTGGGGTTTAGTATGAAATCATTGATCGGTTCATGACTCAAACTGGGAGACTACTGGGTGATGACATCTTGCTTGTAGTTGAAGTATGCTGAAAGCACATGTACATTGAGTACAGAGATATCGGGATGGATGCCTCTTCTCTGATAGAGTGATTTTGCCTGTTGTAAACATGCACCTGGACCTTTGTCCATGTGCCAAAAGTTAAACCAGAAGTCTGTGATTTAGGCTTACTCAACAGGACGTTTCGGAGTATCGTTCTCTCATCAAGTTGCTATATGACTCTCTAATTTGAAACAAACCTATAATCTTGTGGTAGAGGAAGAAAACATGAACTTTGTTCATCATAAGGCAGCATTAAGTAGAGCTGGAGCTTGGCCTGAGGCTTTAAAAGTAGGTAGATGCACCTCTAGTGAATGTTATTAGATGCAAGAAACGCTCTGTGTGTTAGTGATTCCTGTATGTCAGTGAGTGAAGTGCAGTGCTTGAAGGACTTCCCAGTCATTCTGGACTGGACTACCAACCTGCTGAATAATTCCACCATTCTGGGACTTTATGGTGCTTCTGCTGGAAGAATTTACAAATAAAGTTTAAGCTTGACCATGATTGAGGGTTTTTAAATAAAGATTAGATCACTCTCAAAACAGCTGTGGATGAGTTAAATGTATAAAATACTAGGGTTTGATAGTGTGAATTTTTAATTATTACTCATACATGCTGAAAGTCTTTTATAGTGTTGTTTCCCGTCTGTGAAAAGCAATTGCAGGAAAAAGAAATTTATATCTCTTAGTCAGCTGAATGCTAGAGAAATGGATTTGTCCCTGCCCAGTTAATGAATTCATCTGAGGTAATCAAAAAATCATGTAACGTGTTTTCCACATGACCAGTAATTGGAATTTCTTGCTTTCTGGGAACTTGCCTTGAAGTCGAGTAGCCTAGCTGAATGATGAGAATATTGAGGTCTTCATGTGAAGACAATTGAACGTATTGACCATAGAAATCTTTACAAAACTCTGGTGTACTGGACATTTAACCTTAATGGAAGATCTTAACTCTGATAGTTCATCTTACTGTTTTTGACTGGGCCCCAGGTAAATAAATTCATATTGCAAAATTCTGAGTTCAGTAGAGTCTCATAAAATGGCAAAAGAAAATTTAATATTTCTGTTTTCAATGCAGGATTTGAGTAGCAAGTAGTTTTAATGGGAAGGAAAAATATGCAAGCCTAGAAATTTATAATGGAAGTAGACTGAAAACGTTTTAAAAAGCAGTTCAAGCACCACTCAGCCCTTTGGGGAGATGGGCTGGGATAAATTAAAATGAAAGTCACTAGGGACAGATGGTCATTTAGGGGTGTGTCTTACATGTGCTGACAATTAAGATGTGAATGGAGCCTGCAACTGGGCGTCTGTGTTCCGTACTAGCCTTACTTTTTACCCTCTGTGTCAGGGTATATTCACACACATCAATACAAAAATTGTACTCACACCTCGGTATAAAACTGAATGGAGCTGTTGCTTTTCAGTGTCTGTGGTTTCCCACCACGCAGTGCACATGCAGCATACAGACAACCAGTGCCCTTTCTTCAGCAATGTGGGCATTTAATTTGAATCAAGCTGATGCATACAGAGTTGGCCCAGGCATGGCAGTTCTCCCCTGAAACTTAAAGACACTTGGTCAGTTTAGGGTGGTATAGAATCATAGAATGGTTTGAGTTGGAAGGAACCTTCAAAGGCATCTGTTTCCAACATCCCACTAGTAAGAAGGAAAATCTTCAACTGATTCATGAGCTTTGGTTTATTTGACTGCATTGTAGTCTCAAACAGGCTTTCTGTAATCAATGGGTTTGTTTGTATTGGGCTTTGATTTTGTGAATTAATCTCTAGAACAATTTTGACCATTTTTAGGAAACTTTTAACTGAATTTGAAGAAGCCCTTCTTCATACTTTGTGTGCAGTTTCCAAAGCATTTTTTTCTTTTTATCAATAATGGCATTATTAAATATTCTCCATTAATAAAGGAATTATTTCTATTAAAAATTGAATAGAAGAATGTGTTGGTTCAAAAGATAGTTTATGTAGAAAAACGAAAATGCAGCAGAATAATTGATATGCTCCTCAATTGCATGAGGTACGTGGATGTATCATTGTGCTGTCCTGGATGTTGCTTTCCGAAAAATTGTGTGAGCCATGTGATGAAGTGTCAAGCCAAAGGCAGATAATGGAAGTTTATGATCACGTTCCAGGATCTGCTAGGGACCAGGTATACTTTAGTACTTAATGAGTTGAAGCATCATGTTATTGTTCCAGAATGTTAAGAGTCAGAAAATTTTCATTTCAGCTGAGAAAAGGGAAAGCAATGTTTAAAAACTTCAGCAGTATTGAACATAAAATAAAATTGAGCAGTATTTTATAAAGAAATTTTATGAATTTCTGCTCAGACTTTGAGCAGAACATTTGGATGGTACTTTCCACCCAACTTTCCATCTTTCCGTTTTACATTGTATATCTTGTCCCTTCTTGAAGGGCCTGGAGTTGGCTGATACCAAGTCTCTGTGGATGGTTCTTAAATACTTCTGTGCTTGTAACAAGACCTCCAGAAGACTTAAATAACAGTCTTTTCTATAAAAGCTGCTTTTATTTTGCAGAAATAAATTTATTATTCGTGACTTGGTAGGTTTTGGTTTTGTGGGTAGTTTGTTCTGAAAGATAGTGTATGTCCCTCTAAATTTTACTGGTTCTATCCTAGTTATTCTGGTATTAATTCTGTTCTGTTATCCATTTTTGTCACTGCGTTAACTTACAGCTTCTGAGACTCCCTGGCTTATGTGAACACAATAATGAGAAAAGTGAGTGGTTAGGTATGAATGTGAATTGAAACACACATTGTGGGTTGAGAAGTGTTGTTGAGTTATGTGCTATGGTTGAAACAGTAAAAAGTTTACTTGCTCAGAATATTCTCAAAAACTGTCTAGGTTGTCAAATTTTTCACCAGAAAGTAGCACCGCATTGAGTCAAACCACAAGTTTCCCTTAGCCTGTATCCTGCTCTTTAACAATCACTGATCAGTAGCATCTGTCTTGGGGAGAACATTAACAGGAAAACTTAACTGTGGTACTATTTCAACAATCTGCTGCTCAGAAATTTTCTGAGCTGAAGATGATAAACTATTAAACACATGAATGAGAATATCCTTCTCATTAATTAGAATTTGTTAGCATCTATGAAAACATACATTTTGCATCTTTCCTATGTGGTGTTTAAGATAAAAAGTAGAGTTTTTAATAAAACTTGCATCCTTATGATTTAATTTGGCATATTAGTAGTATGAGAAAATAATTAATCATTCCATGTTTATTTCCTCTGTTCCTTACAGACTGTACACCTCTCTCGCTTTACGACAGTCACTTCTTTCTGAGTGTGAAGAACATTAGCATGCACATATTTAATCTTTAGGACGCATTTCCCTTGTTGGTGCCAACCTAGTTGCCTTCTTATATCCCTCTTTTAATTTTTTGAGATAAAAAGAATAAAATGTTTTACTCTGTCCTCACTGGTTTGATATCCTGGTAGCTCCCGAATATTCAAGGATACTTCAAGAAAACTCTTAAAACTACAGTATGTATTTTGGCTACTATGGTCATGGTTGATTCAGAGATTCACATCATATATGTAAATCTACAAAAATGCTTCTTCGTTTGCATTGCTTTATGCCTTTACATACATATTTCTCACCTGCTTTCTTAGTGGGCAGTTAGAATTTGTCAAGTTATGTGACCTCTCCACAGCTAGTTTTCGTTTTACTTTCTTAAACATCTTATATTATCAGTGACCTTTGTCACTTCACCAACCACATCCTTTCAAGACAGCGTAGGATGCGTTGAGCCGCACAAATGGCAGAACTGATTCCCGATGACTTCTCTTGAATGGCAGTATGGACATTTTGGGGTTCATTCCTATTTCCTTTAATTCTGAACATTTGCTGTTCTGGAAGAATGGCTTCTCCTCATCTCATGTCAGTTGTTTTTTTTATCAAGCACCTTTGCTGTTGAATGTTGGTTGATCTTTTTGAAAATTGAGGTAGACTGTGTCAAATAGGTTGTTAACAAACCTATTTGTCCACCAAAAAGTGGATACAGTATATTAAATGACTTGGATCCTGAGGTATCTCTTTACAAAACCCATGGTTTGAGTTATTTTTGTTCTCCCTCTCCCCATGTTTGGCAGTTTCTGTGTCATTTTGAGGTGTGGGAGTGAGAGAGGGGGTTCACAGCAGAATTAAGACAAGCTTTTTGCTTTCAATGTGTTTGAAAAATATATTGGTTTTTAGGCAGTTAGAATTATTACTGCAGATCTCCTGGTTTGTTAATTTTACATTCAGTTTGCAGAGTGCTTCTATGATTTCCTTAGTTACCCATGACTTCATCTTTTTGGAGGATATTTTCTTATAATAATCTTCCTTACAGGCTCTTTTATCATTATGGTCTTTCTGAAGAGCTCTGGTTTTTAAATGACAGACGTGCATTTTCTTAGGTACAATTACTTAAAACATTATAATCAAAGATCCGAAATTGTGTATTGGAGAACAGATGTCCAACATATCTTGTTGAAAAACTGTAATACTGAGAATTATATGTGAGTACTAATTTAATACGAGTAAGTATTTATACTGTTTCACCAGGAGACCATCTCAAATTAAACATAATTTTAATGTACTTTCAAAATTTCAAACATTTTCAATGTTTTTGTGTTTTCAAATAAGCTTAGGTTAATAATGTTACACTGCTTCACCTTTTCAGAAAAAAAGACCTTTTAGCCAGCTGACCTTGGCTAAAAATATGGGCAAGACTGAGATGCTTATGGAAGTATTTTAGCTTAGAACGACCCTGAAGACATCAGCATCTAAATTCAAGCGGGATTGGTGCACATATGTTCCATTCATTGCCCTTGTCCACTGAGGTGATGTTGAAAATGTCAGGATACTTCCCTCTTTCTGTGTGGAAAATGAGACAGCACATCTGTGGGTCAACAAACATTAGAATATCCTGGTCTGAAGTTGTCATCTGAGAATTGAGCATTGAACTTACTTCAAAAACATGAAGGAGTACTCAAACCTGGGCTAATTAATTTGGTAGAATCAGGGGTAAGGTTTACAGTGTTACAATTTTTCTCTTGCTTGGTTCAATGAGTTAAATTAAAAACATTTCCTCTTTACAATGTTACCCGTGTGTCTTTACAGAGATTTTGTCCTCTTTTTCTTCTGTGCTTAAGTCAGTGCATTGCTGTGGGGCAGAGCCTGTGCTCAGTGCTGCTGGAGCTACATTAACTGCGCAACTGCCTGCGACAGGAAATGGAAACTTTCTTGCATGCGCTGCAAGAGGAGTTGTGACATGATTGTGCAGGTGGCACTGCTGGCAGGAAGTTCTGCCTCTCCGCAGGAAGAATGTCCCTTCTCTGCCCCGCTCCTGAATGAATGGTGCTGGTCAGGGAGAGAGGTGGGATTACCAGTCTTCAAGTGGACGTGATCAGTTCAGGATTTAAAAATGTGTAGCCAGTCGCTTTTAGTTTCCAAAAGCAAAGGATTACTTTGTTTTTTTCATGTTGCCTTTTGGCTTAGTTTTGTCATGGCTTTCTTGTGATCGCCTGTGCAGCATGGCAGCAGTAAAAGGTGTAAATCCTCCGAGCTTTACTTGTTAACCAAGCCGGTTCTTTGTTCAATACACGTCCTTTTATCAAAGGGCAGGTGAGCCCCGGGTGTTACACAACTCACCTGTAACCGGGGCTGGTTGCCTGTGCAGCAGGAGCGGTGTTTGCTACTTACCACCCCTCCTCCCCAGCCTGCTCTTCTCGCCAGGCTCCTGTGCCTGGAGCAGGCAGTGAGCAGCCCTGGACTCTGCTGTACTCATGGCTACCTCGTGGCTCCTGCTGCTGAAGAATTAATTGCCTGCCTCTCCTTGCTTTTGTTCCTGTTGATTGGCCATTTGTGGTTCCTTTTTAGGAGAATATTTGTTTACTAAGCTGGATATTTTGGCTGACAATTTTTAAATGTGACAGAATACCAACAAGGCATCCTCTTCACAATTGGGATTGTGCTGGAAGGGCAAAATGAAAAAAGTTCTGTGAAAAGAAAATGGGATGAAAAGGGAGATAAGTTCTTCAGACAGGGTGGAGAAATAGTCTTTCATATTTTCTTCAGCATGTGGCTCTCCTTATCTAGTTTCTTTTTTTCTTTACAAGATGGCAAAATGTATCACTAGATTTAACTAGGAATTGGTTTGAGGCCTGAAGATACTCGCAATGTGGGGTTTTTTTTGGGATCTTTGATGTTCATTAGGGAGTAGTTCTGTGCCAGGTAATGTTTACTTTGCCTTTTTTGGTTTCCTTTGCAAACTACAGTTGTACTGTTTCATACTTCCTCCTGTAACTGTTAATGTTTCTTATTTATCATTTCTTTCCCAGACAACCTCCTAGGCTCTAGAAAATTTGGTTATCTGGTTTCTGTGGGATTAAAATTAACACAAAAGAAAATGGAGAGGATGTGGCTTAGGGTTTTTCTTCTTTGTATTAGTGTTTTTGCGTTTTTTGTTTTGGTTTTTTTTGGTTTTTTTGTTTTTTGTTTTTTACAAAGGACTGTAATTTTTTTTGCAGCATGTTAGTACTAAAGTTCCGTATGAATGGATAGGTTATCCCCATGTGGTCATTAAAGTCAGTACTTAAAATATTACAGTCTTGATGTCATGCTCTGTGCTTCCTTTTTATATTTTTCTTATGATAGTAAATTTATGTTAATTTTATTTTCTGTTTATGGTCTGAGTATTTCAATGTTCATTTTTCAGATAATTTTAAATAAATGTTTGTTTTGTAAGTGTAATGGAAACACTTCACAGTCTTAAGAGATGACTTCATAAAATTAGCAGAACTTTACATTTGGTGTCATATTTAAACTAAAACACTGTTTAGTAAGAGAAAGCGTAGTTATGCCTTGCGAGTCATTACTTACAGCAAATGGAAACTGTTTCTGCTTTATTTCCTTAGTCTCAATACATTTAGTTCACTGCACTCATCAGGTTGTAAACTTCTGTCTGAAATCATGTGGGTGAGCTGGTACTACAGCCAGGTGTCACGGGTGTTTACTAATCAGATTAGAAGAAACTGAAATAGAGAAAGGAGCTTGCACAGAAGGTCAGAGTATTGTGCCAGCAGTAATGAAACATCGACGTGGTTTGAGTAGGAAGCTACCAGGTTTCAGCTTAAGGCCAGGAGCAGAGCAGGTGCCTGCACCAAGGTTACCCTGCGTGATTGATAGGAGGATTGCCCTTCGAGGGCTGATGAATAAGCTGGATTCCTATCTCTGTGATCATGTTCTGACCCAGGCTGGCCTGAGCAGGTCACAGGGCACCCCTGCGGCGGCTGAGCTCTGTGGCTGCTTTCAGCCAGGGGTGCCTAAGAGAAGTCTGAAAAGGCAACCTGCAACCTTCTGGGTATTCTCCCTAGCCTTTCAGATGCGTGCTTCTTCTGTTTCGTAGTAAATAGCGTTTACTGATTGGTACACTGTTTCACTAAAAGGGATTGAGAGAAACATACCTGGAAAGCTTTGTCTAATTCATGAAAGTTGTAACTTATCATGATAAAGTTGAATGAATGGTGAATTAAATGATAAATAAAATTGTAAATTCATTTAAAGAATTACTCCCAAGATCAAAAGGAAATTCCAGCCACTGAAACTAAAAAATATCTTGCCAAATATGTTGGCGTCCTTTGTGGAATAAGAGCTGGCTCTGTCCAATGTGAAGGCAGCTGCTGGTGTCTTCTCACAGGAGTCGCCTTTCAACCCCTCTTTATTGCCCTGCCCACAGCTACCAAAACCTTGCCACATAAACCAAATGCACTAAATAGCACGTCCACCTAGCAGAGAAGTTATTTTAATGTTGCATTTGAGAATGTCCTTATCCAAGTTGTGGTAACAACAGCTGGCATGTATGGCTGTGGATTAGAGAACAGAATGGTGAAAGATTGATCAAAACATGCCTAACATCAGCACACAGTGCTGATAGTGCAATACTTTGCATAAGACTCTCTAATGTGAAATTGCCTGAAAGTGTTTGCTAAGATCTAGTTGGACTGTTAAGTGTACTTCAAGGACATCTAAATCAGTTTTTCAGAGTTATTGCATGTGTAGCAAGTTTGACAATTTTGGGGGAACCAGACTTTCAGTAGAGTTGGTCTGGAAGTGTATGCACTGCTTTTAGGAGTTCCTGTGCATCCCTTATAGATTTTGCAGAATGGATATATAATGAGTGGGTGCTGATGTCCAGATTGCTGAGCATGTGCAGGAGGAGTTTCTGATGCACATGGTGTGAGCAGGTACTTACCTGGGTCAAAAACCCTGTGGGAATTCAGACAACTGCAGAAAATCCTCAATTTGTGTGGGCACAATTCTTGAGTTTCTTAACCTGTCATACCACTTCCCTGCTTGGATCATCTAGCTGAAGTGGGAACTTGTGCTTCTGATAACCCCTTGGATAATCAGAAGGATGTAATAGGCAGCTGGGGTGTTTGGTAGCACACCTGTCTTTTGGTAACTTGCTACATGGTGGAATTAAAAAATCAGTATTATTTTGTTACCTTAAAATCACAATCAACTTTAACCACGGTAATACAGAGTGCAAATTTAAAACATTCATCATGGCTTTGTGAGTGGTAACACACCGTGCAAATGTTTCTGAATGAAACTGGAAAAGAAATGGGAGAATGATATTTAATCAAGTTGCAACTGACTTTACTTAGAGATTTTCTCCCCCCTCTGTCTGTGACTGAGTCAGCAGGAGAACTGCCTGTCCTGGATTCTTTCTTTCATCCTACCTCCTGCTGCACCTGGTAGAAAGCACAACCAGCCTTGATGCAGTCTTTGTGTGTATGACTAATCTTACCCTTGAAGCCATGGGTGGAAAAGAGGGAGAGGTCTGGACTTAAAATTTTCTCCAATTTTTTCTTGCTTTCTTGCAGCTGCAAATATGGGTCAAGGTGTCTTGCAGACTAGCATGTTGTATTTTTCAGGCCAATTAACAAACGTATTTGCCTGAGAGTGGTAAACTTTTCTGTCCCTTTTTGTGACTTACTAAGTATGCTGTGCTGCAGGGTCTGAGTTATTTTTCTTTGATGGTACAGACTGTGACTTTATACACCAGCAGTCATATTTTATACAGTTTACTGAATGGGATAAGTATGCATCATTATAAGCATTGAATTGTGTGTAGCCACAATGAGGTCTACAGTTTTTGTGGTAACTGACCTCCAACTTTTTTCCTGATAATAGCAGTAAGATAGTAACCCATACCTACTTATCAAGTGTAAACAGGGTGTGGAACGAATATTTGAGAAAAATAACCAGAAAACCCCATTACTTTTATGTGTAGTTGTTTTTTCTTCTGTCAGAATAAGGTGTATTCAGTTGTTCTTAACGCAAATGTAATAAAATCGTCATCTTTGAAAAAGAATAGCTCATTTGAGAGTATTCATATGCTAAAGATATTGCTAATGTATAGTAAATTGCCACAATTCAGTAGAAATAGTTAAATTGCATATTAATAAACATTTTATTACAAATATTCCCTATTTGCTGTGATTTGTGATGAATTAATTGTAGCAAGACCTGTTAAAAATTACTCCCTTGCGTTTACTGATGCCAGTGTTAAATGAAAAATTTCTGTTCTTAGTTCAGTAGTACAGCACCAGAGGTGATTGTTAAGACCACACAGATGTGTTATTCTTCTTGAGAGCACTCAAAATGGCTCAGAGGATACTATTTACAGGCAAAGCAAAATCGTGGACAGCTTGTTTTTCATTCCTTTCCACCGGCAGTTTAGATCGATTGGCCTCCAAGCTGGCAATTATGTTTCATCTTTGGAGGCCCTAAAAGATACCTTTAAGGTACATAGATGTTTTAGTGTCTCTCTTAGTACTTGTTGAAAATAATAATTCTCCTGACGAGTGAGTTGCTTGGAAACTGCTGGATTATTTGGAAAGTGTATTTTGTGGTCACAATACTCCTCGGTAATGTATAGTGCAGATGCAGTGAAGGGCTGTAAATTGGGTAACTGCAACAATTGCGCAGTGCTGTTAATAGAAACTTGTAAAAAACATGGTCTAAACTACTCTGGGTTTGCCCCAGGCTGGGAGCGGGCTCGGAGGTATCTATGAATGGTTCAATTTCATTTTATTTGTTAAGATGCTGTATATTGGTTATATATCTTAAGATTTAGAAAACAAAACAACCCAACTTATCTTGTATGCTCTATAGACATTCATATGTTGGTAATGACTTACTGATTTTTCAAGACTTGGTTTTATGTTTATTAATATTGGTGAGTCATTTCTGCCGATGTTATTTTGTTTCCTTGTGTCACAAGAAATCATTTAAAAACTGCTGCTTCTGTTAATAAAGAGCAAAAAGCTTTATACTGACTCAAGGCATAAACAGAATAGAGGTCTCAACTGAGCATGTGACTGTTCAGGCATAACAAAATAGAAGCAGCTGGTTGAATAGCTTGGAGGTTTTTGTTTGTGCCAACCTTGCCAAGACATCTGTGTTCTATAAGACATTAAGAGGAGAAGTTGATTTCAAATAGTTGTATGTTTTTGATGGCCTGGCATTTGAATAAAGATTTTGTGGAAGTTTCTCTGGTCAAAAATGCAGCATGCCATGTACTGTCTCTTCCACTGCAATCTTTCTGAAATTCTAAGTGTTTTAGTAAGAATCTGTTTTAATTTGAAGTGTCAATTTTATATCAGCTGTTCTCTCACCAGGCAGAGAGGTATTTGGGTTCATTGCAACAGTCAAACCAGCACTGAATTTTGCCTTGTGAAAACTAGGGGAAGAATATTTGCTTTGGGGGTATTAAATTAGCTGTTGTATCACTCATTTGTGAAACAATGAGGTGCACAAGTTATTTGGCTTTTAGCTATGAATTTCAGAAATGAATGCTCAAAGACTATCATATGGTAGCTATGAGTGAATCTTTTTAAAGTAGACAATTACTTCCAGCTAATTGGTTTTGAATGTTTTTTCTTCCAGTTTCACAAAGCTTAGAATATAACTGAGATTTTATTTTACCTCAAGATTCTCAAGATATCCAATACACACTTTGTAATCTAACACTCAACCTAACTCCAGGAGTCTGTGATACCACACCTCATTTTAAATTACACTTGTAGGGTTCAGAAGGTACTGCTGTATGTATGGAAAGTGCTTGCTTTCTTGGAGAAATCCTCGGTCTTAAGACTAAGGATTCTCTGAATTACATGAGCTCAGTTGAAATCATTGACATTTTGTTATAGCATTAGTACTTTATTTTGACTAGGATACTGAATTTATAAAGTGACATGTTGCTACAAATAGTACAAATGGTTTAGTTCTTAAACTCAGAAAACACTTGAGAAGAAGAGCCAAGATGCTACTAATTGTTGTGGAATGGTGATGTTTGTTTGTATGTTTGAATTTTAAAGTTCCCATATGTAAGAGCATGCATACATTCGTTGCGTCAGGTAAAAGTCATTACCCATGTGACCATGCAGTTTTACCTTGTTGTTAAGTGAAGGCACCTCAAGGTAGTAACAAACATTGCACTAAGTAATGTTACAAACAATCTGAAAAATATCTTTGGAATTTAAATTTCTTACTTTTTAAAATAAGTCTTACTTAACTATTGTGGGCTTGATATTTCTGAGCCTGAATTTTAGCTTGCTAACCATTGCTAGCTCCTTTCCCAAGGGAAAGCTGTCAACAGTTTCCTTTTTCAAAACATGTCTCTCCGTTTCTCAAAACAGGTTCAGTAAACAGTGTTCCCTTTCCCATAACAACTGTCCCCAAGTGTTGTTTCCTATTCCTGAACCAATGGAGAGAAGTGTCAGTCCCATGGACCAATAATAGACCTTTTTAGCACAGCATGTTATAAAAGAAACTGTTGGAATTGTAAATAAAGCCTTCTTTCTCTTCTAACAACCGTATGGAGTCAATCTATTTTGTGTCCTACCATGACAAACTGTTAGCAGTATGAAACATGTAAGTGTGAACTACTTGTTTGTGGAACTCATAATTACAGGCCAAAACCTAAGTCATCGTTTTTCAGAGTTTCACAAAGTTGCTGTGGCATCTCCTCCTGCAGGGCCCGGCCTGGCGAGCAGCTGAAGGTGCTGTCTCTGCATGAGCCTGAGCAGGGCAGTCCTGCCTCTCTTCCAGCCCTGGGCTGCACATTCTGCTGTGCCACATGCAGGAGTGCACCTGGAAGGCACAGCAGCAGAGTGGGTTTGGGTTGTCTACTGGGAAACCATTTCGGGAATAACATTTGAAAAATCAAGGAAATTCTGCATTTTTTCCTTCCATTTAATTAGTAGCACCTATAATAGGACCTTGGGAACAACTCCTTTCTTTGTTTTTTAATGACATGGTTTTTAGATTTGTATTTTATCATATTAATTAGTGGTCAGTTAATCTATGAATTCACTCCATTGTTTTGTTAGACTGTGAGTATGTGATGTGTTCTTTGGTTGTTTCGCAGTTACCTGCTGAAAAAAGCATGTTAAAATGTGTCACTTGTCTGTTATTTTTGGGTAGGAAGTGGAATGCATAGGGTTTTTTGGAAGGATGTGAACTTTTCTTGAGCTCTCATCCAGAACGGCTGCAGATAAATGTGGTTTGCAAGCTGTTTGCAGGGCACTGATTGACTGACAGACAGAAAGAGACAATGGGAATAATGGAGAATTGAGAAAAAACACATTAAATTCTCCAAGTGAAAGTGGGAGGAAGAGTAGACTAGGTGGAAGAAAGATCAGACATGGGGTGGGTGAGTTTAGACCAACACAATAAGGATTCAGAAAAAGGAGCCCACAGAACTTTAACAGCAGGCAGAGAAAAGGACAGGGTGTTACGTGAGTTGGCTGTAGATTTTTCAAGTCAGCAAGTTAAAACAAATGTAACCAAAAGGGGTTTTATTTTTAACAGCATGCAGCAAGGCAGCTTTTGGGAAACCAGAGCGCTTTCAGAGGTGCATGTAATGAAACTTCTTGGAACTTGTTGATCTTGCCAAGGTCTGATCTTGGTGAGGGTGAGATTTTCTGGTTTTGCAGTGGGTTTTATGTAGTTTTGGGGTTTTTTTAAGTTCATTTTTTTTAAGCTAGTCCTTGACAAGTTCACTGATCTCTGGGATAGAGATGAAGAATGTGTGTTATCTTGAAAATTTCTGTTAGAGAAATGAGTGCCTTGATTTCCTCAAAAATACCTGTGCAGGCTTGTATATACACCTTTAGCTTTGCTTTTACTTTTTGGGGAGGAGTAACCTTACAGCTTTCCACTTTTAACTTGTCTCTTGCTGTCTTCTACATTCGCCCATACTTGTCTCTGGCCTTCTGTGTTCTTTTGCTTGTAGACTTACAGGGAACTTCTTTGACTTCATGTTGCCTCCTACCCTTGCTAGGGACTCCCTATGAGTGTGCTCAAATGTTCCATATATCTCTCTCACGTTGTCTGTAGAAACTTGAAAAGAGTGCTGTCTGTCATGCTATCAAGTGCTGTCTTGTTGTACTCCTCTTCCGTGTAGGAAAACATTTTCATTTTCATGTGTTGTCTCTGTCAGGTCAGAGACTTTGACACTTGCAAACCCCAAAGGAGTTTGGCTTCTGCTTGGGCACTTGGGTAGTATAAGTAAGAATATTCCTGCCTTTGCTATGATTTAACTTTTTTTTCCTTTCTTTTTAATTTTTAGACTATATTATCTATGGGGAAGTTATCATTAATTGATCAAGTCCTTATTGCTGTAGATATTACTTTATTTTTTTCATTTTTTAAGGAGATAGGGACTGGTATGTACATCCTAGCAAGTTTCTGATGAGTTGCAAACTATCAAATAGACCTTTATTAAAAATTAACTTTTTTTTTGTGGGGTATAAAGTTGTTAATGTTGGAAAAGGCCACTAAGGTTATCAAGTCCAACTGTCAACCCGGCGTCACCACCATGTTCACCACTGATCTGTGTCCTCAAGTGCTACCTCCACATGTTTTTTGAGCCCTTTCCAGGATGGTAACTCCACCAGTTCGCTGGACAGCCTGTTTCAAATGACGTCACCTTAACTCCTGAGTATCTGAGATACAAGGTGTACAATGGTGCAGTCTTCTCTAGCTTTACTTTGAAAGCCAGGGGATAAATTAGTCAGTGTGGTAAAAGACTCATCTCCAAAACCACAGAGGGACCCAGTGGAATGGTGACAGATGAGGAAATAGTCTGAGAAATGGAGCATCTGACCTGGTTCTTCCCAGGTCTGCCCCAGGAAGGTTATCATTTTCACGGGACTTTTTATGGGATGGAGGGGAGACCATCCATAAATTCTTCAGGATGTATTGTGTTTAGAGGAAGGGCAAAAGGCAGGGTCTGTGATTCTGTAAAGGAGGATTCGAGGCAATTTGGGGTGGAAGAAGCATAGGAGAGCAGAATGGGGGAATAAAGGGGCTAGTCTTATATTGCTGGCTGAGGGGACTCTTCTAAATACATTTGTATATATGGAGTCCTGAGTGCCAGTGTCAGCCCACAATCCTGACTGGAGTGGGAGCCTTGGGTACTAGGGGCCCCTGCACTTTGGTGTCCAGTCAGCTGGAGAGCGTGCCTGTGTGGAGTGGCAGTGTGCACCAACAGCAGGGCTGGTATTGGCCTGGAGAGTGGTTCAGAGGCTTGGAGCCAGGTATTAAAGCAGCCATAAATCCAGGAGAGACAGAGAACAGAAGGTCTGCCAGTTGGCTGATAGAGGGGCTCAGGTCCAAGCCAACTTCTGAAGCCACGATGAGCTCTCAGGCCTGGTTTGAGGGCCACGTTTGTGTGTGGTGTCTGTGCACGAGGCGTGTCACACTGCAGTGATGTGCTTTTGTCCGTGTCAGCTGTAATGGAGCCCAGCACGAGGAGCCCTTTGTGCTCTCTATGTCTGCTGGAAGTGCACACTCAACCTTTGTCCTGGCCAGAACTAGGAACGTTGAACCTCACCTTTGCTGAGCTTCTGGAATTGGCGGCACGTGAGCCATTTGGAGGAGTTTGTGTGCATGTTTGTCTTTTTCCTCTGCTGTCTTACGGGTGTGGCTAAAAATGGTACAAGGTAGACTCTGGACATCTCTAAGATGCCCGTTAGGCTCTTTACAGATTACAGTCCGAAATAGGGTTTTTTGGGTAAATTATATGTCTAAGGATAGCAAATCTTCATTGAGATATAACAAGTATCTTTACTTCAGATTTTTTTTTTGTGAAGCCCTTTGAATCCTGTTATCAAGAGAGTCTCTTGCATCTTCCTGAAGTAACCCAGTCATATCTGCCCTTTTCTGCACAACCTGTAACCCACAGTTCCCACTTTCAAGGAGCAATGAATAAATAGAATGTATAGAAATAAACATAAAATTTACAGAAGTGGAGGATGAGCAAGCATAGTCATCTTACTATTGCCTTCTGAAAATCAGACTCATCTGACAGTAAGAAGTCTTTGATAGGGGTCTCAATTTTCAACACTCCTGTGTTCTGCTTTGGAGCATGAATGTTGTTTGAATTAAATTTCCTTAATATCCTTCGTACCATTCTGTGTTTTATGTCATGGAGCAGCTTTATGGGAGACAAAACTGGATTACTTTTGTATGAAAGTAAATTGGAGGATGCACTCTCAGTTATTACTAAGCATTCAGTGCCCAGAGCAGTTTAGATCTGGTCTGGAGTAAACCTGCTTTTGAAATGCATCTTATGTGCATAAGTTTTGTTTCACAGTTCCTATCCTACTATTGGGCTCTACTTGTGGCTATTAGATATGTTTTCTATTTTGTGGAGCAGCACAAATATGTGGAGTGGTTGTTTGTTTGCTTTTCCTCCTTTAAACAACAGCACGGCTTCACCTGGGAGGAGTTCCCTTCTGATGTTCTCTAAGGGGTTTTGTTTTTGTCCCACCATCCTGATGAGGCAGCTGCAAGTCATATATACTACTTGAAATGATTCAGGATTGGAAATCAGTTCATCCTTCCTTATTATGGTGTGTATTTAAATGCTTTTCCACTGTGCTGCTTCTTTTTCTTTGTTTGTATTATTTCCTCAGTGCTTATGACTTTGTCAGTTGAATGTCTGTGAAATAATCCTTTGTTTATGGTCTTTAGGCTCTGCCTTTCATCTTTTTATAACTATTGTGAAATGTACCATACAATCACATCCACCATGGGAGCTGGTTAGCTGCTGTTGCCATCACCTACTGTATTATGTGACTTTAACTATGATTTCTATTTTGTATATTATACAAACTGTATGCATTAAATCAGTTTATTTCCAAATTCTGGAACTCTCCAATTGTGTGATTAACAAGTGTTGCCTTTTTTTGATTATTCAGTATATAACTAGAATTTGAACATGTTCCAAATGCAAATGCTTAGAAAAGTAGTTCTTTACTGAACCTTCTATTTATATTCCTCATGTGAATGAGCTGGAGGTTTTCTTACTTTCTTCCTCATATTCTGGCAGAATACAAATCAGCAATAGGATTTTTTTGCATCATTGCACACAGCTTCCTTTTCTACTGCTCCGTTCTATTTGTGTCCTGCCTTCAGCCCTGCTCGGATTCAGCCCTTAGCATTCCGTGCACTGCTGGCTTGCAGGCAGGCAAACAATGCAACGTTCATGAAAGCTTTGAAAGGCTGCAGTTGCCAGGTGTAGGATTTACTCTGTTCTAGCTGCTAACTTGTAATAAGGCAAGACAAAAATAGAATCCTTCAATATTCTCTTGTGAATTCACAAGGAAAGATTTATGGTCATGGGGATGTAAGTACCTTTGCTTGGTCAGCCCTTAGCTGTCTCTAACCAAGGTGAGAAATGGATGCTTATGGAGTGTAGAAGCAGTTTGCAGTGATATTTCTGTTGGTATGCTGTTCCACTGATTTTTGAACAGGAATATTTTCAACTGGAGTTGCATAAAAGCTGTTGGGATTAAGCCAAGACTTTCTGATTTAAAGGTAGCATCACTACCATGTCTTTTACCATTTCTGTTTTCCCTACCCTCAATTTAATCCAGCCTGTGATGATACAAACTGGAATTTTACTGTGTTTTGCCTGGTAGGTGTTCACCAAAAAATTTTTTGCTTATTTGTTTGTCACAGCATTCTGAGTCAGGGTAAATACTTCTCAAATGCAGCATTACTTCTTCTCATTGCAGTAAAGGGCTGAATTTACTATGGTATGTTTCTCCAGTGTCTGATGTACCAAGATTCTTTCCAAAAAAAGTATGTGTATAAAAAAAAAAAATCTATATTAAAAATGTTAATCTTAAAAGGCTAGGAGCTAACTTAATACAGTCAGTTCATTTTTCTGTAAAGGATTATGGATTTTATTAAAACGAAATGGCTTTCTGGGAAAACTTTCTACTCTTAGTGTTTCAATTTAATGCATTAGTTCAGTAACTTTCCACTCACTGCATAAAGACTGGATGTCCTTGAGTCATATAAAGAAGTTAATTAACTTTCACTCTTGGTGTGTATAGGGCAAAAGTTACAATATCAGACAGCTGTCCTTGTAAAGACTGGCAATAAGTCACGCTTTTCTTTTTCTGTGACTATAAAACATTCTCCAATCTGTACATGAAACAATCAGCTTCTGTTCTGTTTTTTAGTTTGAAACATACTGTAAAATATGCAACGGAAATTTGAACAAATTGTATATTTTGCTTTGAGTTTACTAATTTGATTTTGAATGGAGCACATCAATTTGATTTGTAGAAGTGGAGTAATGTATAAAGGGGTATGTACATTTAAAAACCAAAATGTATGAAATGTTTTATTGGCATGGTGATCATAACTGTTCAGTTAATTCCTTGGTACTTAGTTACTGTTACATCTTTCAGAAAATCTTCTCCCTTCTATGTGTAGATAGCTTTTGGGGCATTTGCAATGATATCTGATTCTCAGATCTGAAAAATCGTCCTAATTTTCTACACGGCTTTTGTGGGCTTTTTTCTCCATCTTTTTACTGAGGTTTGTCTGTGCTTGGTATTGTGCATATATGGTCATCTACTGGTGAATTACTTCTTGTTACAGCTTATGTAACAGAAATGCCATTAGTGAGGAGAAGAACAGCTGTGGTGGGGTAGTCCAGAAATTGATAAAAACCTAGGAGCTTTTCTGATATTGCCAGCAGTAGAGGATAAGGGAAGAGTGTAGGAAAAGGGCAGAGTTGTAGAGATACCTTCTCCAGTATGACCTCCCCATCTCCAGTAACGTGCAGCTCAATGTATGGCAGAACAAAGATATTAAATTTATATTTAAAGGCCATACTAAATTTTTCTTCCATGACTTTATTTTGTCTTCTATTTTTTGAAGTTTGTATAATTTTCAAATTCATGAGGAGTTCCACAGCTTACCCAGTGCAATGCAAAGCACTATACTTTTCNTTTTTTTTTTTTTTTTTTTTTGGTGTGAATTTGCTTCCTGCTGGTTTACTTAAAGTTCTCTACCCTTTATCTTGGAACAGACTGTGTTCAGCCATTGGCTATCCCCCCCGCTTTGTCATTTGTGATTTTTATAGGCCTGTGAGGCCTGGCAGGGTGCTTGGCCCTCTGTCTTGCCATGTGCTCCTCTCCAGAGATGGACCTTGTGCCTGCTGTGACTGCTCTGCAGAGATCTGAAGGGTTGTACATACTGTCTTGGGTAAGAAGGAGGAATAGGTGAGACTTGAAGGAGATGCTCTATGAAAGGAAATTTAAGGTGAGGTATTTCTAGAAAAGCTACTGTCAATTTCCCACAACTTCTGTTGTACCCCTTAGTGTTTTCTTTCTGTTGAGTGCTCTGGTAAGGCCAGCATCTAGCCTCCAGAACTGAATTCCCCCTTATTGAATACCACCTTTCTCTGAGCAAAAAGTGTGCTGAGAGAAAGTGCTTGGAGTGATGTCTGGTGTAGTGGATAAGTGGTCTTATAAAAGCAGCAGGAGATATTTAAACCAGGTTACTAGACAGTTAATAATACAGAACACTGGAAGTTACATTAAGTGCTTTTCAGATTTTGCGCCATTGATATTGTCAATTGCAGTAACTCTGTGGCTGCAAATGTAAAACTTCAGACTGTTCTTCAGCCATGGTTTATGTACTTGTGAAGATCATGAGAAATGGTGTAAGGAACAGCAGTGAGTTACTGTAGTTTAAATTGTTGACTGAGTTTCTGAAGGATAGAATTGTTTTAAAATCAAGAGCAAACAATATGAGATTTGAACAGGAAATCTGTTGACAGATTGACCTCTGCTTGGTGAAGGAGAAGAAGGAATTTAGCCTCTGTGTATGGATATTTCTGCCTTCTGAGAGAGTTGTTTTCTAAGCATTCCAGTTTTACAGTCTCAAAGTGTATCTTCATAGATCAAAAGTAGGTGGATTGCAAGGGATGCAGCTCAGATAGAATGGATCTTAATGTAGTTGAAGTAGGAAATATAATCTGTCTTCTCAGATCACATGGCAGTTTTCATGGAGTTCCAGAGTGGGTAAGGCTGGAAAGGACCACACTGGGTCATCTGGTTCAATGTCCCTCCTCAAGCAGAATCATCCCAGAGCACATAGCACAGGATTGGTTCAGAAGTTTCTTGAATATCTTCGATAAGGGAGACTCCACACCCTCTCTGGGCAGTCTGTACTGGTACTTGGTCACTGCACAGTAAAGAAGGCCTTCCTTCCTTCCTGGGCATCAGTTTCTGCCCATTGCCTCTTGTCCTATTGCTGGGCACCGCTGAGCAGAGCCTGGTCCATCTTTTGACACCTCCCCTTACATACTGACAGACATTGATGAGGTTCCTCCTCTGTCACCTCTTTTTGAGGCTGAACAGGCCCAGCTCTCTCAGCTTTTCCTCATAAGAGATTCTCCAGTCCCTTAATCATCTTTTTTTCTACCACTGGACTCACGCCAAGAGTGTCTGCCTTGTACTGAGGAGCCCAGAACTGGAGACATCACTCCGGGTGAAGCCTTGCCAGGGCTGAGCAGAGGGGGAAGATCACCTCTCTGACCTGCTGGCAATGATCTCTTCCTGATGTACCCCCCAGGATACCTTTGCTCTTCTTGGCCAGAAGAACACACTGATCTGTGTGTGCAAGTTTGTGCATCCTCTCTGAAGGGGTTAGAGCCACAATGTGTGCAGTTGTGCATCCTCATTTGCAATGGCCAGAACCCACCAAAAAGGCAACTTTAGTCTGATCTAGTTCCTTCATGATCACTAGTGTGCTGATACAAAGAAGGTAGTGGGAATGAAGGTTGGAAGAGGAGAAACAGGAAAACCATGTTTTTCGGGTCCTGTGAAGCAACTGACTGCTCTAGCTTTCCACTAAAACCTGCAGGGATTCCTGTTGTCCTGTTGCTTTCAATTATAAAATACCTGCTGGAATGTGGAATGCTATTGATTTCAACCTTCATCTGCTTAACAATTTTATATTTCCAGTCCAAATTTGGTTATATTACTTACCATTTTTTCTATACATTCATTCTGTGTTACAAAGTGAATCTTTTAACCATACTTATACATTCGTTATATGTTGTAGGACCTTTATTGTATTTTGATACCTGAAACAGTTGTTACTTCCCAAGGAAAAGGAGAAAAATCCATTTTCATTCATATGCCTCCACTGAATTAAATTGCATTTGGAGGTATTAAATTTTTATCAAAAATACTATAAGGAAGCTGCAGACATACAAAAAATGAAGAAAGTGTCTGTCTCACTAAAAGTGATCCTGAAATGGTACTGTATTTAATGTTGATAACATTGTGTCATGTCCCATAGCATCAAAGTTTGAAGGTGTTTGTCAAGGGAATACAGTGTAGCATAAATTCAAAAGTTTCTTTTGTGTTCACAACTTGTTCTTTGCCGCTTTTTGAGAGCTACTGCGCTGTTACTTAATTTTAAAATGCTGCAACCTGTTAATCTGTTACTGTTCTAGTATCTTAGTCTGTCTAGTTTCTATGTAAAATTATTCCTTGATTGTGGAAACCTCATGAATGTCTTTAAGACTGATGTTGACTGAGGTTAATTTTATTTAAGAACTATCTGCATCCATTAGATTTAGCTAATACAATATTTAGAGTGGGCTGAAATGAGTAAATAGTTTTTGCAAACCAGGGTAACTTCAAAATAAATGCTATAAATTAATGGGGTTTAGTATTAGTCTTGTGTTTGTGCTTTGGCGGTGAATGTATAGTTAAAAGAAAAGAAATATTAGACTAAAATATGAATAACTTCGTTCATGATTAAATACGCTTTATTATGTAATTACTTCTCTTTTGGATGGATTTTAGATTATGGCGTTACTCTGTCCTATGTTTTAGTGTAACCTATATGTTCTAATTGCATGTTGTACAAGCATGAAAAGCTACATGGTAAGAATCAACTTTGTCCATGCACTCTTGTTACCCTGTGGTAGCAATCCTGGTTTTCATTTGATTTCCCACATTCCTTTCTCCATTCTGAAACATAACTTATATTCTTTATTGTAGAGAAGGATACTGCCAGCGTGTGTTCTTTTGAAATAACATACATCCTCATTACAGAATCACAGAATGATTTGAGTTGGAAGGGGCCATAAAGATCATCGAGTTCCAACTCCCTGCCTTGGGCAGGGACACCTTCCACTAAACCAGGTGCTCCAAGCCTCATCCAACCTGGCCTTGAAGACTTCCAGGGATGGAGCACCCATAACCTCTCTGGGCAGCCTGATCCAGTGCCTCATCACACTCACAGTAAAGAATTTCTTCCTAACATCCAAACTAAATCTACCCTTCTTCAGTTTAAAGCCATTCCCCCTTGTCTCTTGTAGCTCCTTTAGGTACTGAAAGGTGCTGTGAGGTCATCCCAGAGCTTTCTGTTCTCCAGGCTGAGCAGCCCCACCTCTCTCAGCCTTCATCATTTCGACTGCTTTTAGATAAAATAAACACAGCAGAGTTTGTTGCACAATTATTTTATATTCATTATGGGTGTCTAGTACAAGTGTTAGCGTAAGTGTTTTAAGCTTGAGGAAGAGGAGGATGATTGTGCGTGGTCTTCTCTACCTCCACTGAACTTGAACTTTTTCCTTCAAGTCTTGCATGTATGGGGAAGTTGTGTTCTTTGACTAACTTCTGCTTTTGAATCTGTGGAATGTGAATGCTTTTTGTCTGAGTGTTTTAAAGAAAAGTGTTGCTAGTGTAATTCAGCTATCTTTAGGATCTTGGCTATAAATTATGTCTGAAGCATGATATTATTAAAAAAAAATTATAGAGTATTCTCCTAGGGCATCTGCTCTCTAATACTAGTAATGAAAGAGAAATAGCATGAGGCTCTTTCTGCAAAACACAAGACTAGGTTAAAAAAATGCTGTGAAGTAAGTAGCAGTTTGCTTGCAAAGTACTCATAATGTTTCCTAAAATGCTGAAAATTGCTGCCAAATTCTTCTAAGTTTCTCTGTGGTTTTAAAACAATACCTTCAAAATCATCCCTGTATTTAAAGTGTCCTTGGTGTGGTAGGGAATGTTGCAGATTCTGTGTTGTCCCAATGACTTTGTCAGGTCATATGCAATTTGGGGAATTCGAGGTTACCTTTACGCTGTAGGATTTCTGTGGTGTTAAAATATCCTCTTCTCTCACCCTTGATTGATTGCTGTTGCTTATACACTTGTACATGAGTCAGAAATTCTTTTCTATGCATAATCAGTTTGCAAGTGGTCATAATGTGTGCCAGCATCTCCAAAATAAACCCTACAGAGTATAATCAAATACAGGTCTTTGCTTTAGTTTTGATATCCCTTCTCATTTCACTTTTTTATGTGTATAGTGAGAAAGCAGATTTTACTCTGGTCTTAAGTTGTATATAGAATTGTTCTGGTAATCAAACATATATATAATTAAATGATATGTATTACACACATCTATGGCTTGGTTTTCTTCAGCCTATATCGCTGTTAGAGGTCTGTAGGTTTTCTGTACCACAATGAAGATGAGATATACATCTTCATTTTCTAGTGTACATTTGTGCTATTTTTGCATGTTGATTGAAAGGCAATGTAGAAGAAAATAGAAGCTTTTAGATGAGGCTTTTATTAAAATACTGGATTGACTATCCTGATTATTGTGTTTCTTTTTCTATAATTTTCCCACTAAATTATATATGTCCAGAGAATATATTTATATTAAAGAACGTGACATGGAAATTAAAAAAAAATGTTTCACATATAAATTATGCTCTTGTGATTTTACTTTATTTTTCTTTTTTAAGGGGGGGTCTCCAGTCTCCTCATTTATGCATTTTGTAAAGCTCTAGTCACAGGCTAAGCAGAACTAGAATTGATATATAATATATATACTCTATATAGTAAAACTAATTCTTATTGTATATAGTAAAATTTCTCATTTCAATGTTTAAATTTATCTTAAAAACAGCAGAAAATTTGCATGTATGCTTATGTCATAGATTGGTTCTAAATGTGTTTTTATTCTTCTTTCTGTTTTTATCCTATAGTGTCATTCTGTGTTTTACCCTGTAATGAGGATTGCTTGTATGATGACAAACTCTCTTAACTGGTTACATGAATGCAGCTCTGAATTTCATAGTGGTGGTGGTTGAAGGTTTAACATGATGTAAGATGAAATCTTTCTGAGTCTGCCAGCATTACTGAGTCCGCAGTCTCCATAAGCAGAACAAAACTGGGCTGTACCAGTGTCCCATAATGTTGCAGTAGCCTTCAAGGTCTGCTTGAAGGAAGTAAAACTTGAACTTTCTACTTGAAAAATAGGAAATCCTATATATTTTCTTTTAAAATTAACCTAATGAAACCGTTAAAAACTGCAGCCTGAAAAAAATAGACTTTTTTTTTTTAATGAAACAGTATTAGTGTGTTAATATACTCACTTTTTGCTCTGAATGGAATAATTCTGAAATGAAATATTGCAGTCATCCATCAATGTTTGCATTTAAATATTTCTTCAGGAGTTAGGAAGGGAAGGAGCATGAGTTGTTTCTGTTCTCAAGTAAGAGATCATGTCCGTTCCCTCACCTCAGCCAGGGCGATTTCTTTTTTCTTAAAAGCATTTCTAATAGTAGTAGTAATGGCTGGTAGAAGATCCCAACAATGCTACTCAGGGGTGGAGTTTATGGAACCATGAGATGTGAGTGTGCTGTGTGCCTGCGAAACCGTGGAGGGGCTGCATTTATTCCTCAGTGCCACTTTTGACTTTTGTAGCATTCCCAGAAACTGTGTACAGTATTTGAAGAGTTTTGCTGCCAGTAATAACTAGTCCTGATCAAGTGCATCTTCCCTTCCTGCGTAGAAAATGACTGTGAGTTACTGGGATAACAGATAATGAAAAGCCTGCTTCAAAATACTTCGTGGCTTCAGAAAAAGAAGGAGAAGAGTTAACGGGGGACAAAAATATTTTATAGTATTTAACTCTGGTGCTGCAACTGAAATGCTCTCTCCTGTTAGTGAAATTTACAGTCTGATATGCTGCGGGGAGCAATTTTATAGAGACTTCTGTGCTTTTGTCCAGTTCAAGTTGCTACGAATCACATTTTTAATAACCCCATGTCTGTTAGCACATATATTGAATGTGGTTGTGTTTATGCTGTTTGTATGTCATCTTCTCCTCACTTTGTTTCCTTTTGAAAGGAAATTGCCTCAAATATTCACTGTCTTGTGATGAGTTTATTGTTTGATTGTTCTCTATGTTTTTTGTGTGTGTTAGTGTTTAGGTATGTCTCTTGCATATAAGCATTTCAGGTTATATTTTTGTTAAATGAAAAGTCACTTTGTAATGTCTTGGGGTTTTTAAATGACAGGGAACTTCAATGAATTATGCTGGGGAAAAAAAAAAAGTAATTTTTTAGCGTAGTATTTGGTAGCCAATTCTCACACCCAAATCAGTGTATTTCCCCTGGCATTTGTGAAATGTGTAAGAAGAGGTTTGCAAGAATGCAGGGAGAGAATGGGCTTTTATTAGTTTAGGATCATTCCCTTTGTGCTTTTAAAACAGTACTTAATAGATTGTTAATATGGACCAGAAGAATCAAGTCACAGGAAAAAAGAATGACAATATGCCACGACTTGCTAAAAAGTAGAGTGGAACAGCACTTTAAACAGAAGAATTTGTACTGTAAGAGGATTCTTGGGCAACGTTCTGTGCAACCACTTGCTGGTGCTGTGCAGCCTTAATGCTGGCAAACCTGGGAATCGTGTACAGTGGCATCCTGAGGAGCTGGGAGCCTGGCTAGGAGTGTGCTGGTTTCTGAGCTGTAGCCATGTCTTATCCCCGCAGCCATGCCAAGGTGTTTATCCAGCAGCTGGGGTGAAAAATAGGTAAAGTTGTGCTGCGGTGACGGTTAATCTGGGAAGGTTTTTTCACTGTATTTTGCTGTTCTAGGTTTCTGTCGTGTTCAGCTTTACTGCTGCTGAGTTAAGAAGTGTGTTTTTATATAGTGAATGATAGCTGTTCCAGCAGTTGTAGCTACTTCAAGGTGCGTTGTTGCCAGTGTAAAGGTGAGAATATTGTCACTAAGTAGTTGTGGATGCCCCATTGTGTCCAGAGAAGCTGTGGGTGCCCTATCCCTGGAAGGTTTCAATGCTGGGTTGGATGTTTTGAGAAACCTTCTCTAGTGAAAGGTGTCCCTTCCCATGTCAGGAGCATTGGAATTAGATGATGTTTTCCAACCCAAATCAATCTCTGATTATCTGATACTTATCACCAAGATTAGTTTCTACCCAGTGAAGCTGGTTTAGAGCCTGTGGGGGAAACTGTCACTGGATGTTTTCAAGTGTTGTCACAAGTTGTGGGCTTTCCAGCATCTCCTGCACAACAGAAGTTAGAAAATAAATCTGATCAGTGTGATCTACATTCCTGGAAACAAATCTCTTGGCTTATTTTTCAGATATCTCCTTGTGCACAAAATAAGTTAAACTCAGAAATATTGGTGTAACTCAACCAAGAACTTAGAGGAAGAAACTGCCCAAAATATTGTTAAGCTTTCCCAGGTGTGTCAGCATGTGCACAAAATCCAACATCCGCACTGGGCTCATTAGAAAAAAATGTGATGCTAACTTCATTTTATGCAGAAGTGATCATGCATAGATAGTGGCTAGTGTCTACATTCTTGCTCTTGCAGAAGAGGCTGCTGGGTAGGAGTCTGGTTGCAAAGAAGGATCCAGTTGTCAAATTAAAATTAGCAATACTTCACTTTTACAGGCAGTATCTACTGTCTTCCATTTGAGTAATACTTAGAGAATAATTAAGTAGCTAATATTTTTGCAGCTCTTTCAGGAGCCCACACCAATGAGCTGGCTTATCTATTGTGACCTTTACAGTACTGGAGGTTGGTGATTTTTATCACGTATGTGGAGTTTGGAGAGGCTGTTCTGTTGCATCAGACCATGTAGCTAAGAGCAGATGTGAGGAAAGTTCAGCTGATGGGATCTGTGTTACATTTTGACATTACCTGAAAAATATACTTTTGGGAAAAATGTATTCACTCAGTTTGATCATTGAATGCTTTTTCATTAGGTTGTGCTTAAAACACTTGAAGCCTAAAATTTTCAGAAAAAGACAAGGTTTTGAAGATAATACTATTTTAATTGGTCTTCTTGTGGGAGCAGCTGGTTAGTGGTGGTGTATGAAATGATGCTGGCATCAGTTATGCAGTGGTAAGTGCTTGTTGGTGTGTTGTTTTGGTTTGTTTCCTCTTACTGGGGTGCTTTGGAGTTCTTCTAAGTAATTCAGGAGAAGTTCAAGCTGGACCTTTCTATATCCACCTTTTACACCGACAGGTTGTCTCTAGAAAATTCTTAGCACTTTTAACACCCCTGTTTTTGCCATATAGACATGTGCTGAGACCAACAATTGGAAACAATTTTCATTCTGGTAACTGGCAGGACCAGTAAAAATTGAGTGGAGGGGAAAGGACAGGAAGGGTGGTTTGAGTCACTTCTCTGTGTTCAGAATTAAGTGGGTTTGGAAGTCTGCTCATTTCTGAATGAATGAGCTACAGGAGACCAATACTTGAAGCTAATCTTCTCTTTTGGTTTTATGTCACCGTGGCAGTTACGGGGGTTTGTGTTGTTGCAATTTCAGTGGCATGCAATAACTTACTATCTGTCTAGTCTGTCTTTATTGTATATCCAATAAAGTCTGGATTTTATTGTGAGGAAAGCTGATACTGCTGCTGAACAACCATAACTTCATAAGGTGCTATTGCTCTGCTTCATTCCATGGGTCCTGTAGCTGAGACTTGAGTAGAGGGCAAGCATGTTTTATAGTATAGCCAGCAGTAACTTCTGTGTCAGGGTTAGAGAAGTGTGTAAATTGGTAAGTGAAAGATTTACTACTCTTGGTCCCTTGAAGCCGATAAATCATCCATGTGTTCCATGAAATAATTATTCTTGTGTCTGGCAATACAGGCACTTGACTACCAGGCATTCATTACTCTCATTTCTGTGTATAACCTCAAATATTTTTATATTTCACATGGATTACTTTTTTTAATATAAGAAAACAATTTCTTAAAATACATGGAGGGAGGGGTTTTTGTGATGAGTACATAGGTTTGCATGCTTTAACCGCCTTCAAGGTTTTGTCATGGATTTGTCTTGTGCAAAATGCTGTAATGGTTTAAAACATTTCTCTCTGGTACATTATTTTTGTGGGCAGGTTCTGGTAGTGGTAGGATTTGGAATGTTTTAGGGCAAACCTCCTACAAGTGATGTGACTTTCTAAACTTCCTCTGATATAAGCATGAGTGGTTTGTTCCAGTTAGAAAATGCATCTCCTTTGGATAATAATCTACTTGGGGATTAACACTGTTCAATATTATATTGACATATTAATGTGATAATTGGTGTCTTGAGACACCTTTTTCTTTTGTTATTGTAAGGCTGAAACAGAACTTAGTTGGGTTTTTTACCCCGCTTCAAACTGTGAAGGTTTACAAGGTACACAACATGTATTTGATGTTTTAGTACTCTAGTGGGCTCAATGGGCAGTAGCATCCTTTGTGCCCAAATGTGTGCCTCTGGGTTGGTGCGGATTTCTAGAAAAGCTAAATTTAATGTGTGTGCACAGCACTTTTGTGATTGATTTCTGGACAGCAGTTTTTTGTTAATCTAGAAAGAAAGGTTTATGTGCTTTTTAAACCATGATTTTCATGTGTATTAGCAATAAGCACCTCAAATATTCATAAGTATGGTTATAGTATGTAGACTTTTGTGTACAAATACAGAATCACAAAATGGTTTGGGTTGGAAGGGACCTTAAAGTTCATCTAGTTCCAACTTCCCTGCCATGAGCAGGGACACTTGCTAATACATTCTAATCTAAGTATTTATGCACACACATGCCCATAAATATATACATATCTATACAGAATAAAAAGACACAAGGTTTTAAATAAACGATTAGTGGTTTATCTAAATGTGAACCTGACAGGTTTTGCTACCTCAGAGACAGATAGCAAACCAGAATCTACCACCTTCCACACTGCACTGTAGTATAAATTCTGGTTTAAAATTTAGAGTCTACTAAAACAGAGCATGGTCCCAATATATAAATACCTTTCACTGAGATCAGGCTCTTGTGGGTTGAAGAGAGGCAAAAGCAGTGTCTGTCAGTGTGAACAGCAGTGGAAAATGTGTAGCAGAAGGGACTGGTGTGGGCTAGGGAATGTCAGCATATACCTCTTCTAACCTGGCCCTGCTGTGGAAGGCTGGTAAAAGTGCACGTGCAGCTACCCATGATCTACGTCAGTGAAATGATCCATTGGGAGAACTCACCTTGTCTCCAGCCCAAAATTAATTCGGTTTTATATCCTCAGGTGGACAAGTTTTCCATTCACTGGGATGAATAGCTACCAGTATATATACACCTTAGGAGGGAGGAGGTGCCTTGTCTGAAAGGGAAATGGTAGCTGTTCATACAAATGTCTGTCCGTGTGTACTGCACTGATGGAAGGTGAGCTAAATCCATGGTGCTCAAAAGGATTCCCGGGACTGCTGGCACCACAGCAGCTCCTGAGCTGGGTCATGGTGTAGCCAACACGAGTGCTCTGGCGTGAGGGAGCTGAGGTGCTGCTCTCTTCAGCAGGGCAGATTTGAATCAGGTTGATGGTTTGAAATGGCAGGCTAGCTTCAAAGCAGCCATGTTTTAGCAGAAAGGAGAAATTATATCTGGGGTAACTGTGTGGGGAATTCCACTCTGATTAGTTAGAAGAGCTGATATTCCATGATCAGGAGATTTTCTTGTTGAACATAAGCTTCGGTATAAGCGAATGTAGCAACCTGAAACCTCAACAAAGCCAGAGATCTGCTGAGAATGAGGAGCAAGGAGCTTTCCTTGCTTCATTTTATGTAAGCAGATTAAATATGGTGGATACTTTTTGTTCTTTCTCCTTTTTTCCCTTCAGTCCTCTTTTTTTGTAAAAACTGATTTTGCATTGTTTTGAGCTTGTCTCCAGAATGACCATTTTCCAGAATAAAGCTTTTTTCAGCTGATGAGGTAGTGAATCTGTGGTGTGGGTACCTTTAAATGATTTGTCTTTCCAAAATGCTTGAGAGGGTAAGGAAATGTTCTTCTGTGGAACTTAAAAAGGCTTCCTGTGAGATGGTGTCATGGAAATGAAGCAAGAAGCATTTGTCAGGAGTGGGTGGTGCTAAGGAAGAGTTTAATATAGGTAGGAAGGAGTGCCACTGAGTACCTAGAGATTGTCACAGAAACCCCTTGGCTCTCTAAGACATTGCAAGTTTCAGTTATATAAATGTATGCCACTTTTAGTCGAAGATCAGATTTTGTGTCTTCTATGAGAGGCAGTTAAAATATTTAGTATTCTAAATACTCAAAATGAAAATTTATGGATACTGCAAAAGCTTGTTTTCACCTAACTAGGGAAAGCAAGGCTGTTCCTGTCTAACGTGCTGAGAAGGTAATGTTCCTCTGGAATAATAATTGAATTGAGCATTGAGTGCAACTTAATTCCTTTAGAGCAGAGAGCAGCTAAAAATTATCAGCAAAAGACATCTAAGAGGAATGTAATATATTTGGAAACAAACTATCTCCAGTTATATAAAGTAAACAAAACAAAAACAAACAACCAGAAAACCTCAACACCCAAAAGCACCTAAGCAACCCTAGATAACAGGTTTTGTGGATCTAGTATGTAAGTATGTTTTATTTATAGTTTTGGACTATGAAGAAGTAGTTCACATAGAAATTGTGTTTGCAAATATAAAAATACAAAATTGGCCTCTGATGTCGTTCTGACTTAGATCACTGGCTCCTTCAGGCTGTGGATGTCATCTTTGTATATTGCTTTACTCAGTGACTCCTCTTTTAAAATAATGAATGTTCCCTTTCCTTCTTCTCTCACATTAGTGATTACATCTAATTCAATAGCAAATGCAATTTAGAAAATTTTTCTAGTCTGCTTGTCATAGTCTTTTAGATTGATAACTTCAGGAAAAGGTTTCTTGGTGTTTTTGTATTTGTTTATTTCTCCTGTGTCCAATTTGCTTCAATACTAGACCTTAGTGCAAAGTTTTATCTCTCTATCTCATCAATGTTAACCATTGTCTTTCTTTTCAAAATATTGGTTTCAAATTCTTATCCTGTTTTCAACCTCTCAGTAGACAAGTGAATCATTATTTTTTTCTGGTCATTGAAGATGGAGAGAACTTTGGTGGAAATGTATGATAGCAACTGCCTGACATAGCAGGCAGGCAGAAGCAAAAGCTTTTGACAGCATTTGCAGAGGAATCAAAGAGAAGCACTTGCTGTGCACTGCGTTGGAAAGGAACATAGAGTTCCCAATTTTTTATTACATTTAAAAATGGTAACTTTTCCTGGCAAGATATAAGTCAAGTCAAACCCACTATTTTAGTGGGGAGCAAAAGAAGTAATGATGTTTGCCGTTCTTAATGTTTTAATCCATTGCTCTGCTGTAAATGGAAAAAAAAACCCAGAGATAAATAGCCTCAGAAGGCATTTGTACAGCTTTTGTGGTTCCAAACGTTCTAGTTTTAGCTGCCACAGGAGTGGTTGTATGATTTGAGAAAATGGTTGTTTCCAGTTAAGGAACAGAAACATTCCATTTTATTTTGTTACAGATTATCATGCATTGTTCAGCTATAACATTTTGCATGGTTAAAACAGGGCTACTCAAAACAGAACCATCATACATTAATTGGTTTCTCTCTGTATGGATTCCTACCATAAGTGTTCACACACAGGAGCTCTCAGTGTTTGGAACTCAGCGAGGAGCAGTACCCTCACGTTTAACCCTCTCTAGTGTTAACACTGTAGTTGACCTGGAGCTCCTGATGTGATTTTCTGGAGCTTCTTCATTCCCAGTGGAATATTCTTAGTTCCTACCCCCATGCCATTGGGCAGGGACATCTTCCAATAAACCAGGTTGCTCAAAGCCTCATCTAGCCTGGCCTTGAGCACTTGTAGGGAACACGTACAACTTCTCTGCTTAACCTGTGCCAGTGCCTCACCACCCTCACAGTAAAGAATCTCTACCTAATACCTGATTTCAGCCTACTCACAGTTTCAAGCCAGTCCCTGTTCTCCTGTCACTCTATGCCTTTGTAAAAACTCCCTCTCCAGCTGTCTTGCAGACCTCATTTTTCAGGTGTTGGAAGGTGTATGAGGTTTTCTAAGGCTTTCGCTGTCAAACCCATCTCAGTTTTGACAGTGAAAGCTCTGCTTACAAGGGTATTTCACTCAGTGTTGCTGGTGATGTCCTTCGGTGAGGAAGTAGGAGTCACTGACATTGTGCCTTGTTCTGCCAGCCATCAGACCCCAAGGAGCTCCCGAGTTAAAACTTTTTGGATAACAGGGCTGTGCAAGGGTCTGTGCCACGTGAACGGTGTGGTTGTTACCAACTCCCATGCTGCGCTGCTGTCCTGACAGTGGTTTTGAGTACAAGTTCTCCAATCTCCAGTGATTTGGAAGTGAATATAATATGGCAAACACTGCCAACTTTATTAAAGCTTGGAATTACTGATCTAACAGTACCCAGGTGGTGGGAAATTGTCTATGATGGGGAAAAAATATAGCAAACTATTTAAACATTTCCATGTGTCATTAGAAATCTAATCCTCAATTCATCATTACTTAATAACATTTTATACTGGATTTTGGAGCTATTGCAGAAAATTAGAAATTCTTCAATATGTAATCTTGCAAATGTATACTTGATGATGATGATGATGATGATTATTCCTCCTTCAGTCACATTATGTTGTAAAAACTCAGATATTATTCCTTTATTTCGATTTGCTGCTTTTCATCTGCTGTATTTTTAGAGTTCTGTTGTGGAATTTGGGTGCAGGGGGTTAGTGTGATAATCTGAGTCTGTAGTTAAATGCTGTTACTGTGGGAGAACCAAAGATGTTTACAGGCAATTTAGTTGTAGTAGAAACTGTAGGGCTAGTGTAGAAGCATCTGCTATTTCTCGTTGTTATGGGTTTTTTCCCAAAATATAATGCAATTTGAATAAATGCTTTGTCCTTTACAAAACTAGAATAGTGTTTTTCTTCTAGCGCTATCAGTACTGTTCTACTCTGTTGTCAGAGCATTTTCAGTTCAATTCTTTAAGTCATCTTGAAGGGGTTGAATGACCCCAGACCTTCCCACAGGCTGAATCCGTTGTACCTGCAGCTTTTTCCAGCCTGTAAAACTACTTATTTTGTGTATTTCTTTTTAGTTGTTAAAGTATATTCTGGCAATCGATGAAGTAAATATTTAAAGTTTGTGTACTTCTTGCTATTGTAGGCATTGGATCAAGACAGAACTGCGCTACAGAAGGTGAAAAAATCTGTAAAAGCAATATATAGTTCGGGGCAAGGTAAGACATTGTTTTCAGTTTTACAAGAGAACCAAAGCATTTAATTTTGAGATGTCTTACAAATCATCCTGTTGAAATGTATAGCATAAGAAATGCTTATCTGTTTAGGAGTGTTTGGACTTAAAAAATTTCTTTCTTTACTTCTGATTATACATCAGATTAATGTGCTCTCCAGTTCTTTTACCCTTATATTCCTTCTCAGTGGCCTCTAGGAGAATCCCATAGGCAGATTTTCCTGCTGTCATGTGTCAAGCATGTACCTTCAACTAGAACAATGACAAAAAAGTGTTCTCAACTGAATTTTTAGAAAATACTTATAAGTGAAATAAGATTTAGAGCTTGTTTAAAAGTTTAAAAAGTAAATAAATAAAAAGAAATACCCGTTTTTGTTTTGTCAACATGTGCTCTCCCTTCATAATGTATTTCCCTTCTTCCCTAAAATAGTATAGTTATATAATTGTTTTGCTTTCTTGAAGACACTGTTGATGTTTTACTGGAGCTATAGTAGTTAACTTTGATGGGAGGTTATTTGGTTGGGGTATGAATAGATAACCAGTTTGAGCGCAGTATCAAATTTGGCTTGAGGTTTTGAAGTGCCAAACACATCAGTGTAGAAATTTGGTTTTCAAAATGCTATAACTCTAATGCTTCTACCTCTGTTTCTCTTAAGTTCTAAAAACTTTGCCAAAGGCAGATAGGCCAACAGAGCTGTGCACTTTCCAATAATCTTCTGGCTGTAAATACAGGATTTTAGAAAATCCCAGTTCCAATTTCCAAACAATAATAATCAGTTTAGCAAATATTTTCCATATACAGAGCTACTTTTGAGTGCTCTTAGTTTCTGTGTTTATGTAAGTGTCTGGGATTTTTAATATCTTGTAGGTTCTTAACTATTCTCATTTGCCAATCACTGATGTTGGTTTGCTAGCAACATGCCTTAATTAGCTGTAATTTCAGTTGCTGATAAATGTTTTCCCAGTAGACCGTGAAGCCTGATAAAAAGGGAGAATAGTATTTGGTGCATGTATATTTTGTTTTATGCTTTTAGAAGTATTCAGATGCTCTAATAAGCTTTTCAATTTGAGAGAATTTATTTAAAAAGAGTTTCAAAAACTGAGTTTCAAAACTATGAAAAGTGTAGAACATGGTAAAGATGTTCTGCCTATTTTGAAACATATAAACAGCTATCACTTGAGTCCTGTGATAAAAATAATATTGTTGCTAAGGCCTGTAAGTAAGGCAGTACTATTTTATTAATTAGTTGCATTGAATAAAAGCCATAGAAGGTGAGTTAATGGTTTTGATTGGGTGCTCTGCACATAAAAAGGAGCAGAGATGCATAGCTGGTTTTAAATTTTTTTTTTACGTTTTCTAATTTTTTTTTTAACAAGCCATGTTTCAAAGGTACAAGTTAGTAGGAATTCTTTTGGCTCAAGAAAGCTTTCTGCATAATCCTTTGGCTCCCTCTTCAGAATGCTGCTGTCATAGGCTCTGTTACAATGAAAAGCTGTGTGCAGGAGTCAGTGACTGATAAATTGGGATTAGTAAAACCAAGACCAAAAATGTGTTATATATGTGAAACCTAATAAAAATAACTGTGAAGTAGATCAAAACTCAAGCTCCTTTTGCCTCCTTGTACAAGGAAAATTGCTGAACCAGCTATTTTCATCTGCTTCAGATGAAAATGGATTTTGTTGATATTTAGGTAAAGCATACCAGAAGCAACTGTAAAAGGAATTGGAGTTCATCAATTCAAGAAAGTATTATGTGGCTATTTTTATATTTCAAAAGAAAGCCTGTAATTGCATTTTGAGAACCCAACATTTGAATTTTGTTTTACAAATTTAATAGTTTGATATAAGTTAAGACCATACTTAATTTACTAGAGTAGGAGAGGGTTATTTACTACTCCTGTTCTTCATAATCTCCTTTGAGAATTCCAGCGGAACTGGTGAGAAGGAGTTATTCAGGGACAATAGAAATTCTTTTTTCAGCTCAGTAATCCAGTTCATACTCTACCAAAAGCCATAGCTAGGTTTTTTTGGGTTATAGTGGTTTTGGGTATTGGGTTTTTTGTTGGTTTTTTTTGGGTCGTGTTTTTTTGTTTGTGGTTTTTTTTTGGGTGAGGGTGTTGTTCTTGTTTGGTTTTGGGGGGGTTGTTTTGTTTTGTTTGGGTTGAGTAGGGTTTTTTTGAGATTTTTTTTGTTGGTTTGGTTAGGGTCTTTTGTTTTCTTTGTTATCTTTTTTCCTGAGTAACATTTGAATAGTGACAGTGACACAATGCAGTGTCTCATACAGAATTCTTGTGGAAAGCACCTTGTGGTGTGTTGGTTTGTTCCTCTCCAGTGCTGAATTATGAGCCACAAGGGTCTCTGCTCTGTTACAAAGAGCTTTAAAATCACCCAAGTACTTTCTACACTTTCTGTTCTTCCCTCACCTGTTGGTCATATTTACATTTAGGGCTACTGCTATGGAAATGAAAACACAAGAGGATAGAAAACCGTTAGAAATGTCCCTTCCCTGTTGTAAGTGTTTCATGGGAAAGGACTGTTTGTGAAATCCTGTGAAACATACAAACAGACACCTCTTTCTCACCACTTGCTCCATGTCTGGCTTGATGTTTACTTCTGGCACGATGGATTGTGTCTGTAACTAGGAACCCATCTTATGGCAAGGGTGCTTGAACTTAATGGAGAATCTGTTCTGACTTCCTTTCCTGTAAGATGGGGATTGAATTGTAACAGCAGTACATTGCACAATTATTTTTGCCGTAGATTTTTCAAGAGCTCCTTTTCATTACTTCCCTGGGAAAACTCCCAAATATAATCAAAAAGAGGTTACACAATGGAGAAATAAAAACATAAAATCCATACAAGACCAAAGGTACTCAGATGGATCAGCAGTCCACATGGTCTCCCACAATGTTCAATGTCAGATGCTTGTGGAAGGGGATTTTAAGTATTGTATTTAGCGGTTTCTTAGCTCACTGAGCATAAGTCAGCCCACAGGAATGACCTTAAGTCAGAAATGATATTGTGATGTTTGATACTTCTTAATGGACTTGTACAACTTATTTTGTCCAAGGAATTTGAATTAATTATCATGCACAGTCTTGCATTAAACTAGTTAAATTCTCCTGTGCAGAGTTTCCCAGTGCATGTTCATGTTCTTCAGATCTTAAGTCACCTTTGGAGGAGACTGTCCCTGGCCATGTCTCACAGCATTGGCCTCAAACCCACCAAAATTACTCATCCGATATGAAATTGAGGGAGTTCTGGGCATGAAAGTTTGTAAGAGGCTTTGAAGTGCCAAAGCTTACCCGCGTAAAGCCAGAAGAGTTTTTGGTGGGTGAATCCAAACTTTGTTCTGTGAACCATTCTCTCTCTTGAAATAGGTTTGAGTTGTTTCCATTATTACTCACAGTATCTCTCTTCTGAATTCAGGGCTCTAGGGGGTTTTAGGATTATTTTGATGTTTGTTTTTTACAGAAACCATCACATTTAATCATCCTCACTTTCTTTCTCTTTATCCAAAATGGCAGCATAGACTTCCTTTTCTAAAATAGGAAAGAGGAGGATTGCATTTTGGGCAACAGGGACAGGAACTGCACACAATATTAAGGGTTTAAGCCCACTATGGCAATATTTTGATGTTGCTCTATTGCATGCTGTGTTTCTTCATAATTTCTGATGTGGAGCTTTGTTTTGCTTGGTACTGAATGTCAAGGTGATAGAACTCCAGAACCTTGCCTTGTAAAGTCTAGCAATGCAATAATTTCCTTAAAGTTAGGAGTGTTTTCCCTCATGTGCTGTGCTGCCTCTAATGCACACGTCCGTGCATTGGCCATTAAACATGAGATTGCTCTAACTTGGGAACGACGCTGGTAGGAGCCCCTTGCTGTAGACTGCACAATTAGTGGGTTTGTGTAGAGGCTTTTAATTCACTGGTGACTTCCATCTGGTGAGAAAATCAATGCTTTATTCTTTCCTTTCCTCCACATATTTTTTTTGGCCTGTCTTTCCTCCTTGCGAGGCTCATCCCTCTTAGCGTGCTTAGTTCCTGTCAGTGTTTTTGTGAGGGAGAGGACTACTTAGGAAGTCAATAATTTAATGTGGACTTCCTTTCCCTATATGTTTGTTGAGCTCCTGGAGGTGGGAGGTTTGATGTAAAATTTTCTTTTTATAACAGTTGTGTTTCTTGTTCAGCATTTTGTATTCATCCACATGTCCACCAATTCTGTTCTGCTCTGTAGTTCCTACAAATAGCCTGGGGAATATATAAGCTATATTGCTGTTGGTGCATACTTGAATTCTCAGTTCCCTCTAGAGCTTATTAAAAATAGCTATTATATTTGCTTTTCATTCTTCCTGTAGTGTTGAGACTGGTATAAATAAGAGGCTTCTCTTTGCAACTGTGTAGGTTGCCTATTTTATTCTTTTGTACATGAATCTAAGTGACTTGCCATTGTTCATGTTATCAGACTTTAAGACCTCTACTGTTAGATTTGGTATAAATCCTCTGAAGCAGAGGAGAAAGAAAATTCTTCAGTGAGAACTTCTTCAAGCATGTCAGTGATGAACAGAGATGCAAAAAGAAGTCATTTACTTTTCTGGGCTGGGTTATCTCTCAGTGCTTTTGTACTATGATGATCGAGAGAACCTTGCAGACTCAGTGAGATGCTTCTTGCTCTGCAGTATGGAAAGAGGCTTTTATTACTTTCCCTTGAACAGTGTCTTTCCAGAAGGCGTTATTGTTATCAAGTTCAGACAATTGTATGAACTGGTCAAATAATTTTTTTTCTATTATTTTTTCATTATACTTTGGCTTTGTGAAGAATGAAATGAGAAAGATTGTTTTTTATTTCAAATAATTTCTGCCATCCTTTTTAACCTTGCCAACTTTCTTGCTTTTCTAAAGCCTTTCTGAGTCATCTTTCATTCATAAATGTATCTTGGCTCTGACCTTGGTTATTTTTCCTCTGACTATCCATGGAACAAAGCTGTTTCAGAAGTGAAACTTTAAAATAGTTTAAAGTTAATTGAAATTCTGAAACACTTTTATTTTTGTTAACTTAATTGCATATGCAGAATTAATTCTCATTAATTTAGACATTCTTCAGGTTTGTTTGGGCATAATCAGTGACAAAAGAGAGTATTGTTTTTCTTCTGTATACTATTTAATTTTTTTGTGCTCGTATTCTTCAGTGTTTGCAGGGTAATATATCTGAACAAAACTGTTGCAGAGGAAGGAAATTTTAAGGCTTTAATTTAGTGATGAGTTTTGTAGGTCCAGCATATGAAGGCTATCCTTTAACCTCTCTTCACAGTATTTGTTCTTCTGTACTCTTAATATGCACAAGTAGACAGCAATCTCACTAGGCTCAGAAGCATATGCTAAAATTCTGGTAATTTTTGAGTGGGAAATAAACATACTAATTAATGAATGCTGTGGTTTCCAGTGGAAGAGTACAAATTCTGAGAGTCTTAAGTATTTTGTCTTCATCCTGGGAAAAGTTTCCCACAAGGTCGCTTTGGGTGTGGACAACTACAGGTGACTGCCTGGGAATTCAGTGCAAGGTGGGGTTCGGCCCTGGGAGTCCTTCAGGCTGTGCCTCTACAGCGCTCCGAGCACATGTGCTCCCTGCTTCTGGCAGTGCTGCTGTGCAAAGGGCTGCTGCAAAGCTGCCGTACCTGCCGTTCCTTCTTAGCTGCTGGGATCTGCATCTCCAGAGGCGTTCCTGTTACGTCCTCTTACCGCTCACCATTTGCTCAGTGTATGTGTTAGAGCTCTGATGTAAGGGATGTCACGGGGTTGTTGTGCCCTGGGAGCTGGGAGGGTTTTCTCAAACCAAAGGTAAATTCTGTGCTGAGTGTTGCCTAGAGTTGAAAGTGTGGGGTGTGGAGGAGATGCACAGCTTTCAGCTCAGAGAATTACACTGCTGTATCCAGGCCAGTATGCTGCTGTATACCGCATCTGCCATGCTCTCGTGGTGTTCTCAGCATGGGCTCAGGTGCTGGTGGCCTTGCCAGATCCCGCTGGGAAGGGAATGATCAGTGAGGCCCCTTTGAAGGGAGATGCATTTGTCAGTGGGTGCAGAGCCCTTCCTCAGTGTTCCATGATTCTGGCGTGCCTTAGGGAGCTGCTGGACGAGCAGGATGTCTGGCTGAGGAAGCTGTTCTATTTTCATCACAGAGCTGAGCGTTGCCTACGATATTGTAAAGACATGAGTCCCTTCTGGAAGACAAATCTTACTCTCTGTATGTACTGCTGTGATCCTGTCTTACTCTCAGGTTTATTAAAGTCTTGTATGAGGACTTGTATCTAAGAAAGTAAATATTGTCGTGCCTATTACAGCTTTCTGTATGCAAAGGAAGTTCTATTAGGACACTAAGAAGTAATTTCCGAGTTTTCATGAGGCACCTACAGTGAGATTAAAGGATGCTCTTTGCTCTGAGCATGTCAGATTTCACACTCCATATTTTAGCATAGGCTACCTTGCAGATTTAATTTTTCAGCTATGTGTATTTACAGTCAAGTAGAGAATTACCTTACCTCTTCAATAGAAAATATTTAATCTCCTTTTGCAAGATTTACATTGATACTTGTGTAGAAATTGAAAAATTCTTACAGAGTACTTGCATTTGTGTGCCTACGTGTGGCACACAACATACAGGACCATTCCTTTTACTTCACCGTCAAAACTTCATTTCTAGATTTAGGTGATTTGTAGTCTGAGATTCTTGAGAATTTCCTCTATATTGTTCTAGGACAATGATCTGCTTCCTGCTTCCTCTTTCTGACTGGGAATTTCTTTTACCTTTCCATAGATAAAGAAAACAAGCTTCTTCAGCTCTTTTTCACTCTCTTTATGAAATAATTTTTAAAAATTCTCTATGAAAGAACACTATGCTTAAAATGCTGGGAAATACTGTAGTGTACAAAGCCCAAGCAAGGACAGGGATTCTGTGATCTAGCAGGACTCTTTCTGACCTTCCATTATCCTTCCTTTCTCCTCAGCACAGCTGGGTATGCTTGAGCTTTACTGACTCATGACTGCAAAAGCTAAAGCTCCTTCACAGATAAAGTCCTCTGTGTATATTTGTGCAAAAGCTTCTACATAAAAACAAAATGCATATTTTATTGTTACATAGTGGTTTCCTTGAGTTCAGTGCTAAGCTGTTTGATTAAAACTGTATGCTTTTGGAACAGTTTTCTTAAAAACATATGGCTTGAATTGCAACTCTGTATTAACATATGATTAAATATTTGATCTTTTGAAAACTCAGTATTAATGTCTGATTTTTAGAATGTGGTGTGATGTGTGAGCTTTGGGGCTTGGTATTGGTAAATAAGGATTGTACTTTTTTAGAACAGATTTTGACATTTTTGTTGGAGCTTTGGTGCACTGTTTGAGTATTTGCAATACCTTAGAAGAGTTAACTGTTTAACTCTTCATGAGCTGTTTTCTAATGGCCACATAGATTTGTGCATTGTGAGACATTATTCATGAAACTTATTTGAAACTTACATATTTTTTCCTTTTCTTCTATCATTTGAGTCATAACTTGTAATTCAGATGCTCTCAGGCAATATCACAATTTGAATTAAAAAAAAAAAATCTTGGAGATTTTGGGGGAAAAAGTCCATGGTATCTACTGGCAACTATTCTCTCTTTCCCTTCCTCCCTTTCATTGTGCAGAACTGGTGCTGTAGCTCTGTGGTTTTGTGTTTGTGGTTTGAGGGAAGAAGCCCACATCGTAAGGCTAGGAGGTGCATTAAAGTGAAATATTAGTTTAATTAATACCAGTAATATCCTCTAAGAGAGAAAAAGGTGATAAAGTCTTTCCCAAAGGGCTGTAGAGGTAAATTTTCTATTTATAGATACTAAAATGGAGGTAACAAAAATTATGCAAATACATGCCAGAAAGGAAACTAAATAGAAGCAGGAAAGACATTTCAGATACAACAGTTTCTAATTCATCCTGGAGTCAAGGATTTTTCTCACTTTCACTGGCTTCAGCTGAATGGTGTTGGTTCTGACCTCTCTGTATGCACAGTCTGCTATTAAATACATTGGAATGAGTCTTTGGCCGAGTACCAATACACATTCTGTTATCTGGGATAACTCAGTGTACAAAGCAGGCGAAAGGGAACCTTTGTTAGATGTTTCTTCTTTTGAACTTACAGTCAGACTCAGACTTGGTCTCCTTGCTTTTGCATCTGATACTTTTGACTTTTTTGTTCTGTAAAAACGTCCAGCATTTCAAAAGAAGAGTTCATGTATGCATGGAAGTTCCTGTAGTGGGCAGCTGTAAATTCTGATGTTGCTTAAAAAACAAGCTTATATTGTTTCACTGATGTATAATTGATCTTATTACTCTGTCAATAGCTACCGAGTTTTCATCATTGCTGTGTTACAAATTTAACTTCCTGATTTAAAAAGCATATATATGCCTATTGCTAAATAGTCCTTTTTAATCTTAAAATTATTCTGATTTTCAGTAAATGTGTTGACTTGTGGCTTTTCTCAAGGTACTGTTTGTTAGTTTGTTGTTAAGATGCAATAAGCTTAAAATTATAATTGACTGGCTACAAAAAATCTGACTTTTGGTTTTTCTTTGCAGATCATGTTCAAAATGAAGAAAACTATGCACAAGTACTGGATAAATTTGGAAGTAATTTTTTAAGTCGGGATAATCCAGATCTTGGCACAGCTTTTGTAAAATTTTCCACACTTACTAAAGAGTTGTCAACACTGTTGAAGAACCTGGTGAGGAATTTCAAACTTTCTTAGCTTTTAACTTGTTTCAAAATATGGTATAATACAAGAACTGCATGATCATGATGATTAAGGATAATTTTTAAGATGCTTTCAGTTTTTTACAAAAACAAACCCAACAATTTCTGCAGAGAGGATCTCTAAAGGGTGTTATTACACACTTTGTCTATGTTTGATTGTTAAATTGGCAGTTAAGAAGGTAAATATAAGTGTTGAGACATCCTTTGAATCATCATTCTCAAGTGATTGATGGTGATACATACCTCATTGTCCTGGTTTAGGGCAAATCTGGGAGAAAACCTCCTAAAGGGCCCTCCCCCCCCCCCTTCCCCAACTGGTTTGGGAAGGACTTCCTCAGAGAGAGAAGTGGAAAGAAACCTGTTTATTTTGACAGACAGAGCACTCCCCAGCACAATAAATTGAACAATACCAGATGACAGAAACTTGGTGCCGTTCGGAAGAGATGACAAATTAGAGAAGTAGTCTGTCCTGGAGGTGGTGGCTCTGTTCTCCGTCCCTCTGGCGCTGGGAAAAGTTGCTGTGCGGGGCAGGTCTCGGTGGGTCCCAGGTGCCAGCCCCCGGCGCTCCCCCAGGCCCTCAGTCCAGAGAGATTAGAACAGTTCCAAGGAAAGTCAAAGGAAAAAAAAAGAAAAAAACGAAGCTTCTCCACCTCAGCTAGCTAAACAAACTAAAAAGAAAGAAAAGAAAAAAAACCCCTCCTGTCCTGCCGTCTGTGTGTTGCAGAGCCCGACACTGAGGGCCGGCCTGTGGAGGGGGGTTTCTGAAAACAAACGATGCCCTTCTTCCTCCCCTTTGCCCTCAGACCCAACAGACGATTGGGGACACAAACATCACAGCGTCACCCTTGGACACTCATGGACCTTAATTTGAAATCATCCCTTAACTTGAAGTCTTTCTTGTTAAAAATACAATATCATTAGTTATGGCTGTTTTGTTTTACCACAAAAGGAGAAACATTCACTTTTTGGAAGAAAAATAACAATTGAGCATGTTTAAATGGTGTTAACAGTCCACTCTCCCTGTGATATATAAAGCATTCATTGTTTAAATACCAGGTTTTTGAAGGTGGTTTAAAGGTTTGTGTAATTTAAAGTTTGCCTTAGGCCTTTTATTTCTGAAAGCTGCATAATAAAACTACAGTCATAGCAAATACCTTTGAATAATGAAAGTAATGGAACCACATTTCTTGTGAAATCATTTTTCATGGGCTTCGTAGCTGTTATACTCAGAAAGTCATAGCTTCAGTTTTACATTTTTCTTAGAGTTGGGCTTCTTTCCAAGCTTTTTTGGTGTATGAAGTACAAGAGATACTCCAGACTTTTCTTCCTGCAGTCCCTAACACAACCATAACTGCTGTAGATCACACCAAAGGTCCCTGTGGCAAAGTTCCCTGGCTTTGACAGTTACCCAAGACTGAGTTTTGTGCTTTCCTCTGTAGAGACTTCTGTCACTCGGGGTTATTTTGACCTTTAATTTACATTTAGCACAAAATTAAAAGTAAGTATTTTGAAGCGTGAATTAAAGTGCAGTTTAAGGACCGTTTGGGACTAGAACTCAAGTGTTTTGGAAGCTTTCTGGACTTCATCATTCCTTGCAGAGCATCTACAGAAAATTTTAGCCTATTTCAACTAGCAAACAAGATGTCAGGGTTTATTTTTTTATTTAAAATAGTGCTGATCAAGAGGAAAAAGCACTTTTAATTTAAGAAACCACACTTATTCAGAACAAATTTATGCTAGTTCAGTTAGATTATGAAGCATTATCTACCGAAATTCCTGTTGACAGGATTTGAAATAGGATGTTCACTAATTTAATTCATTTAGAAGTCTCAAATAGACAACGAACTTATTTTACAATTGCCTCAGCATTTTAACACCGTTTATTTTTCTTTTTTTTTTCTCCCCAAGATAGAAAATTCTGCGTTGTTGTTCTTAAGCATCATTCTGTTTATAAGATTAGACTGAAGGAAAAAAAAAATATATATTTTTGTCTCAAAATAGAAGTTGAGGTCCATTGAAAAAGCAGTTGAGAGGGCAACTCAGTTATGTCACTGATAAAGCCCCAGAATAGGTGCTGAGCCTCATGTCAATAAAATTGGAAAAAATGTTATTAAGATGAATGGCAGGATAATAGGTTGGGTTTGTTTTTTTTTTCTTTTTTTACCTGGAACAGATGGTTGATTCCGTATTTAATAAAGGTACAATAAAGTAATGAATGGTCTTCAAAGACATAAAGATGAATAAGAACTAGAGCTACACGGTAGACAGTGAAAAAAATGCGTCATAAATTTAGGTCCTTTTTGTTCCATCTTTGAGCTTCCATTATGATTCATTGATATTTTCCTATGAATTGTGATATTATGGATATTTCATGAGAAGGAGGGACTTTCTTCTTTGTCAATTATGGAGTGACTACTTTTGACTACTTTTAGAGTGATATTTATTTACTATGAAGTAAAACCAGCAACTTTTATTACATACACAACTTTTGGAAAGCATAATTTTGAAATGATTGCTTGGCATACAAGGGCAAGAATAAAAGCATGTCAGTTAATCATTTTACAAGGCCAAATAAGTTGCTGTGCAGTTTTTACTATCAACTGTTGATGTTATCAACATCTGAAGCTTAAAATCTATTAATATAATAGTTAAGTTGTTGAATCATTATTATCTTATGCGAAGGACATGCAGTGACCCTTCAGTAAGATTTTATAAAGGTAAAATATTGGGATTGGCCATTGTCAACCCTGGTCTATGTTTTCATCAAACTCTGAGTGTCCCACCAGAATCAGTTTCTCTGTTTTTTACTACCACCTCCTCGGCCATTTCAGTTTCATTCTTTATGCAGTAATTCATTATAACAGTGCATTTGAAAGGTGTGCATGAAAATGAGTGTATCAATATCTTTACATTGATCCATATGAGGTTTTGGCAGAACATTTGTAGCACTTCCATGTTATTTCTTTTGAAAATTTGCATGGATCTTGCCTTTTTCCAAGTATTTTTCTCTACCTCTCTTTCCTTTAAATGTCCTCAGTTAGTCTTTGTAGGCAGTACAGTAGTCTCAGTAGTCTTTTCTTTTGTTCACAACCCTCACTAAATTTTCATATGTGTTTCGGTTTTTTTTCCCTTTATTTTGTTCTATACATGAGACTGTTTTGCTTTGTCAGACTGTTTCCAGTTCATTTGGACTACTGTTTTATCAAGTCTTCAATGATGTAATAAATGATTCCAAATCCTTACTGTATTGGTGTAATACACTACTATTTAGCTTTGGGTTTTATGCATTTTTTCTATAGCTGGCGTACTAGCTAATGTTCAGTTATTTTAACACAAAACTTAATGACTTGAGTTGGTTATCCTTAATGGATACGCCTGGAAAAATTAAAAAAAAAAAGCTACAGTGTCTTTAGAATATATGAGGAGTTTGAGTGGGACACTAGATCTGAAGAACCTTGAGTGGTTGTTTTAATATTCTTGTTGATAATCAAATAGGCATGAACTCTGTGGTTTGAAATTTAAAGTCATGAGAGTTGAAGGACATGTCAGATGTACACAATGGACAAGGAAAGGAACAGTGCTCCTAAAAAAGGGAGGGATATTCAAAGAGCTGTCCCTGTTTGCTCCTTCTGTTTGTGGTTGAATTTAGCACGTGCTTTGTGTGTTCCCTGCCCGTGGCACAGCACGTCCTTCCTACTCAGGAGGCTGTAGCCAAATTTGTACCTAAATGTTTGCTTCAGGAGGACGAATCTTGCTTTGAAGTGCTTTCAGAACTTTGCTTAAGTGCTATTTCTAAAATTCTGGGTTTATGTCACCTCATTTAAGTAAATGTTAATTATAAGGTATCTATGTCTCATGCAAATAAATGTTTATTAATTCTTCCCAGACTTGAATTTATTATGAATTTAGAAATGGGAGGTGATTGCAACTTGATTAATGAAGTTCAAAGACTTGTTGGCAGTAGTTTGATAAGATCAATAAATCCTTTTGAATGATAATGTTTTTGTTTTTAGCTCCAGGGTTTAAGCCACAATGTTATTTTCACTTTGGATTCTCTCTTAAAAGGAGACTTAAAAGGTGTTAAAGGGGTAAGTGTTGGAAACTAAATTTTTGTTTCATGTTCATCTGTCTAGTGACTCTTCCTTTCACTCATGAGAGTATTTCTTATGTTGGCATTTATTAATATCCTGTATTTAGTACAAAGAACAAAATTGTCATGATTGCAATGAAATCTTGAAAATTTTATTGTAAATTGCTGTGTTAGTGTGCACAGGAAAGCAATACTTTACAAGATTCAAACCCAATATTTTTTCCCAACGGCTGTCTGAAAGGTTATGAGGAAAACAGTATTTTTGTTGCTGTTTATTACTTGATAACTACAAAGAAAAAGTTCATAAATGTTCTAAGACAATGTTCTATTTCCTAAGGACCTCAAGAAACCTTTTGACAAAGCCTGGAAAGATTATGAAACCAAATTGTAAGTATTTGTCTCCCACTTGGCTTTGATTTTGTGATGTTAAGGATTTTTAAAATTAATTAGTAGTAGTATTAGTATTAGTATTGTTATTGCTATTATTAAGATATAATTATTTATTGTTTTCCCTAAGTAACACACAATCTAGAGAACAGAGTTGAAAGAAGGGCAGTTTCATGTCTCAATAGCTTCTGGAGACTTTAAATATACAGGATTTGGTAGAGGAGCTAATCTTCAGAATGTCTTCTTTGATACTTCCTAATTACTACTTTTTTCCCTAAATAATGCTAGATCACATTTTAATAGAAGGAATTCTCAAAAATGTTTTCTGATTAAAATTTCAGTACAAAGATTGAAAAGGAAAAAAGAGAACATGCAAAACAGCACGGGATGATAAGAACTGAGATAACGGGAGCTGAGATAGCAGAGGAAATGGAGAAGGAGAGGAGGCTATTTCAGCTACAGATGTGTGAAGTAAGAAACAAATTTCAGTTTCTAATTGCAACACCGTAACTTATTATTAACAGACTTTGTGGGTCTTGAAGGTGGTGAAATCTTTTTTGTCGTTTAATGGGGGTGGAGGGAATAAATTATTTTAATGTGACACAGCAATATAAAGAATTATTTTAGAAACTCTTGTACAAAACTTGGCTTCTCTTTTGTTTCATTTCTTTTCCTTGTTTTTAGATTATTGTGGGAAGGTTCTCAGGCTGAAAATACACTGTGGAAATATTTCTTATTTTATCAGGTTTATGGTTTAGCAGTATTTTGATATCTTTCTTCCAATATCCTTTCTGAAGCCTTCTAAAATTTCTAATAAAGGGATAAATGTTAGTGATACGTTAGTTCCATAAAACTGATTTTTTATATTAATAGTTCTTCTTATCGCATTTCAGTGGGGATTACTTTAAATTGTACAGTGCTTGTACTTTCAGAATATTTCAGTATTGACTACAGTAGCATTAAAAAAGGGAAATCTTTGGACAGTTGTAAAGAATGAAGCTTTTTTTCTTGGATTTGCTTTATGTGTTTAAATTTTATGGAGTGGCTAGATAAACTGTTACCTGTTTCAAAGTTTGTTTAGCAGTGATGGAGTGTTGTTTTATGGGTCAGCACCCAAGGTAAACACAGAGTTTAATTCATAGAGCAAATGATGTTTTATTGTTTAAAAACTGTTGAAGGTTGCAATATGTGATTGTCAACATATTTTCCATTGTCCATACAGTATCTTATTAAGGTTAATGAAATCAAGACAAAAAAGGGTGTGGACCTTCTGCAGAACCTTATTAAATATTACCATGCACAATGCAAGTAAGTGCTGCAATGCTTTAAGCTTTAGTTACAACTTTCTTTTTTGCACAAGATTTTGTTTCCCTTTGAATGTATCAGGGCTTTTTTTCATAATTGTGATGTGCCAGGTGTCTGAATCTTCCTCTTCTGAGGCTGTAGACTTCCAGTAGAGAGTGTGAGAGTGAGTTTGTGAGTTTATCACTGCAGGACAGTGATAGAGAAATAGGCCAAAGGAAAACCTTGCATGTTGCATACAAAAATTAATTTTATTTCCTGCGGCATAGATCTAGAATACATTTCTATAAATATCTTGTTTATTCAAATTCATAATTTTTAGTCTGTATGTAAATTTTAAATTTACTCTGAAGTCCAGTAAATTACTGTGAAAGCCAGTATTTCCTTTGGATTTCCTTGAGGTGAAACTGTTGAGCTACAACCTTGCCATCATTAGAACCATAAGGGTAAACACACGGGAACTTAAGTTAAATACAGAAAAAAGATTTTAGAAATTACTGTATGAGAAAGACATTGGCTATATTCTCTCTGATTTGGTATTTGTTAAAGTCACAATAGCGTATCTACACTGTTGAAAGATACTGTACTTTAATTATTTTGTTCAGTTTTGAACATGGAAGAAGCTGGATATGTTTCATTGGTTTTGCTATTTTTCTCTACAAGACAATATACTTTGTGTTATGAACTCGATATATTCCTGATAAATCAAAGATATTTTTATTCCAGTTTCTTCCAAGATGGCTTGAAAACAGCTGATAAACTTAAACAATACATTGAAAAGTTGGCTGCTGACTTATATAACGTAAGTTTATTTACAAGCTTTATGTCTGAAAATGAAAATATTTTATTATATATGTACATTTTAAATATAACTACAAGGATCTGTATTTCATTTGCATCTTATAAATGAGAAGTGTGTTACTTGAAATTGAACATGGCTAGATGAAAAGAGATCTTGGCTGTTAAACTTCATATGCAGTTTTTAGAGCTATTAGGAAAAGTAGCTTTCATTCTACTACTAATTCAATCATACATTAAGAGAAAACTACTTTAAAATGTGAATATTGGAATCAGCTTATATTATTAACATTAATTTTAGTACCATTTTCACTTTTTAAAACCAAGCTACTTAATGATAGCACCAAGGTTTTAAAATTAATTAATTCATGATGTTCACTAAAAAGTAATGGCATGAAATGGAAGATTACTTGTCATTACCCAGGTGTTTTTGTATTCTATAATCAGAATTACAGTAATCCCTTTTGCTATTGTCATTTGTTGCTAAATTAAACTGCATTTTCATTCCTTAAGTAATCTGTCAAATTTATTGGCGTTATTTTAATATTTCAGAGGATAATTTAGTTGCATTAGATATAGTAAGCCGTTACAACGTAAGAGAACAAACAGTGCCTATCGAGTTGTACATTCATTTTAATTTGCTTTTCAAGCAATAAATGTGTGGAAAGTGAAGATATAAGAATGGATTGGTCCATGAAAATAAACTCAGCAATTACAAAAACACTAAATAAATGAGCTAGTTGTTCAGGACATCTAAAATGGTATATTGAAATGCATAAAACACTAGTTGCATGTAGCAAGCATCTAATGGCAATCTTTTTCTATAGATAAAGCAGACACAAGATGAAGAAAAGAAACAACTTACAGCTCTTCGAGATTTGATAAAATCTTCTCTGCAGCTTGATACGAAGGAGGTAAATAATTTACACATGCTATTCTTATGTTCAGAAATTGGTTTAATTAATGTTAAATTTGTGCAGTCATTGGCTCAAAAGAGTAGACTTTGAGCATTATGGCAAAACTAATATTTACAATGTTCAAATTGTAACAGCAAACAATGTTTTTACAATCGTTTTGCTTCCGTTTCATGTATGAAAAGAAATTTTTATGTACTTTCTTCATGTACTGTAAGAAGAGTTGTAATGGGTCAGATAAATGCTTCATCTACCCCAGCATCCTGTCCTTGACAATGAGAAGGAATGATTGTTCAGGGAAAAAATGAAGAGAAGAGATGCACTCTCCCATCTTGTGTTCTGCTATCCTCCAGACAGTTTGTGTTCGGGATTTTCCTGACCCAGGTGATCCCAAGGGACAATGAGAATCAGAGACTTGCCTTTAGCTGTGGTTTGCACATTAGAGTTCATCTGCTAACTTACAAGGATTTGTGCTGTTGTTCTCCTTTCCTAACTCCCTTTGCTAATAGTATATAGTAAGGAAGAAAATTTGTTTGTTATTCAGACAGCTGGGGCTGAGATAGGGCAGTTAAAAAGTCAAATTCATCATCAAGTGCACGGATATCTGGTATCCACTGCAGAAGCGGAGGGAAGCACATATGATGTCCATTGCAGATACTCTGGAATATCTGGACAATATTCTTGAACTAGGAGATACCATAATAACACACATCACAGCTTTTACCTTTTTTTTATTAGAAATAATACTGTGACTTTCTAAAATCATAGTGCCTGAGAGAAATACTGATTATCCCATGGTGACTGTGGCTGTTGGGAGGGTCAGTGTAGCTTTCCTTCAGGAAATGTTTGCTTAGTAGGTATATAAGACATTCATGTTTACCAGTTGTCTGTTTTTAAGTATGAATTATAGCTATACACAGGTGCCATTCTGCTGAATATATATGATCATCCAAATATATGATTAACACTATTGCTAATATCATATATACGTAAAAACATAATTTACAACCAGGTCACTGAGTCAGCCAAGTTGCTGATGCCAATTAATAGTGGGTGTTGAGAATAAAATGAAGGGTACTTCCCCAGAATACCCTCCCATTAGTAGCTTGACTGGCTTTGAAGGCTTTGAATTTTTGCAGTTGCTTTTTGAAGAAGGGTGAACCATCAGCTTATGTTACAGCTGTGCCTTTCCTACCATGGCTGCATGTTGTGTGGAAAAATCTTTCCCCTTTTACTTGTTTTGAACTTTTAGATCTGCATACCCTACTCAGGATCTGAAGGCGTGTGAATTTGATAACCTTACTAGATAACTTTTTTTGACTTTTTTTCTTTTTTTTTTATTTTTCCATATCAAACCTTACATTGACTTGCTTTTTGGCCAGAGGAGGTGTGTAAATTTAATCATCTGTAAAGCTATGACCATATCATCCTGTTTCTGAACCTTCATGGTGAGCTCACAGTATCTTATTCTTCTCCTCTGCATCACTTGGCATTTTTTATGCTGATCTTCACCTGTCATTTGTTGTCAAGCTACTCACTATCGTTGAGTTTCTGAGGAATTCTTCTGTCAGCCTTTCTTGAGTATCCTGAATAATTTAATAGCATCTAACAAAATTGACAGTTCACTGTACACCCTTTTCCATATTGTTTGTGTTAGACACCACATGTGCTGGCACAGCTTTCTGTGAAACTCATTTGGCTGTTTCATGCTTTTAACCTGTTTTCTCACCTGAGGACTTTCCTCTCATCCTGTGGCAATGTGATTCTTTCCCTGTCATAAGGAGGAGTAGGTGCCCGTTGAAAGTCCAGGTGCGCTGCATCAGTCATCATTTACTTACTGACTCTTCTGGGGAAATTTTTGTACACAACGTCTCTGTTCAAAAGGTGCCCTGGTTTTCCAGTGTATGTAATAATAAATATACTCTTCATGGTAGTTTTCATTGATGTCCCTTGTGTGGTGTGAAGCTAAGAAATCTTCACTTTCCTGGAATTCTTCTGAAACTTTTTAAATATAGGACTTTAATAACTGTGGCAAGTATTTTATGGGCTGTCTTGTAATTTTATAGATAGCCCGTTGTGATTATGGCCACTGTGTGTAGATGTGTGGCTTGAAGTTAGTAAATTAACTAACGTGGAATCACAGTTAATAAGGAATGATGGATGAGTAATTCCTTACAGTGGTGGTTTTTTTTCTTTTGAATGCTTGCTTACATATGCTTACATAACATAGGTGCACATCATATAGCAGACAAACCCTGGCCAGGAGGCTGTTCCTCTTTCCTGCATCTCTAATCCCATCATTCTGAAGGACAACACTGCCTTACAACACACTCTACATGTTTTTTAGAATTTCTTTCATGGCACAAATGCTGACAGGAGTACCACAGAGCAGCTTTGAATAGATCCCAATTTACTGTAAAAGCTGCTAGTTCTTTCTAGTGCCCAATTATCCGTTATCTCATACTTAACAGTCTTTCCTGATTCTCTGGTTTGGTTTTGTTGGTTTTTTTTTCCCCTTCCATCTCCAGTGTGCACATGGACTTACCAGATCTCTTCTATAACACCTACAGAGCTTTCAATACAGGCATTACATTTGTCATCTCCCTATTATCTAAATCACTTAACATAATTCCTGCTCATTCTTCACCAGGAATTGATTCCCAACACAGAGAGCAGCAAGACTTACTCTCCTTTCATGTACCTTTTCTTCCACAAGCTGGTTATTTGTTAAGCAAGGAGAAAAATCTCCTCTCCTGGTTGCTGCATATGCTGTTGAGTTTATGCTTCTTGACAATCAGACAGTTCTTGGAAATAAAGTAGGACAAATGGGTGGATGTTCTTCAGAAATGTATTGTGCATTCATGGCTGCATATGGTTCAGTCCATACAGGTTTTAAAATTGCTCATAGATTACTATGAGGCAGAGTAACAAGTGAAATATAATGTTTGTATTTTTGGTTACCTATTTCCTGGATGTGTAGTAAAAATATTGTGTTTTAGTGGAAAGAAACCTTGTGGGTGAGGGTCTGTAGTGATGCAGAGTCCCCAGGCAGGTGCAAAGGAGAGCTACTTTATTGCAAAAACCTGGCCTTTTTAAAGCAGTTAGCTCATTATCGGTTACTCAGCTTTAAATCATAATAAACTTAATTCAAGCAACCACCATACACCACAATGTGAACACATGATGGTTCTCTGACTTGTTTTTCTACCTCTAATTCAGCTGAGTCACTTTTCCATAGTCCTTTTCTGCTTAACTGAAATAGCAGGCCTGAGCCATGATTTTACAGGCCTTCCTTTTGTAAGGTTTTACCTATATGCAACAAAACCTCATCTGAAATATAGAAGTAAAGTCAAATATAAATGTGAAGTCAAATTTTGAAACTTGAATACATATTGAAATAAAGTAGCTTCACAGGCATCACCAAAAAACACAGTGCAACTGTTCTGACTGTAGTTACAGTGTGGACAAAATCTAGGACACTTGAAAAACTCTTTGTATATTTGTGTGTGTGTATATAATATACGTGTATAAAATTATTAATATGAAAATAAAGGGTTTGTTTTGAAGAGAATTGAAGTTGTGTCCTAGAAGAAAAAGGAGCAGTATTGTGATTCTCAGATATCCAGGCAAATCACAGGAGGCAGATAGAGAAATGCTGAAATGAAACAATCTGCTTTTTTTGATAAAATAACCATTTGATCACATTGATGTTCAAGTTTCTCTTTCAAAATCAACATCAGGACTTTCAGTCATGAGATTCTGCTGCATGACATGAGTCAGAGTGTAATGATGCTCGCAGAAACTGAGGAGCTTGATAAAACATTGTGTTACTTAGGTACACAATCTTTAATCCTGAAGCATCATGTCATCAATCATTACTCCTTAGTTAAGAGACAGCAAAGCCTTGACATGGCCTGAGTTTTCACCAGTCAGCCTCCATCAATGTGTATATCCAAATCTTCAAGTACATAAAACTGCCATTTATTATTGTGACAGATGGCCTGGTGGATTATGATTAAGTATACATTTTTCCCACTTATATCAGTGCATCATAATCTCATCACTGGAAAATTGATGGAATTATGGAATTATTGAAGAACATGGAATGAATGGGATTTTTTCCAGTGGATTTGTAAAAAATCAGAAGTACTCTTACCAAATACTGCTTTGTCAGGGAAGAAGTTTGAAATAATAAAATTGAGGCCCGGATTGTTCATAGTTAAAAGTTTCTTTGACTGAGAGAAGGAAATTGAAACTCGTGATTCCCTTCCAAATTGTCACTTCTGCCATCTTTAACCTCTTTAGAGCAGCTATGAGATAAGTGACACGCCCAGACATTTTCGAGGTTTCAGTGCAATTCCCATTCACTGTTGCACTTGTTCAAGGTGTTTATTTAGAATTGTGGGCATCTGTAAGTGACCTCACCGATTTTTGTGGCATACCTGTCCTTTCATCAGTAAAAAAACATTGCTGTAATCACTGCAATTACCTGGTTCCTGGAGAAGCACGTCTTGCCCGTGTCGGAATCCTGGGCTGTGCAGCCATGCCAGTGCTGCAGCCTCTCTGCAGAGGTACCAGTGACATGGGCTCTGCTACGTGCAGTGTCACTTGTGGCCACTCTTGCGCTGTCCTCATGTCAAGTAGGGGCAGATTCTGTTACCATTTGTAAGAATTATCTCATTTTGGAAAATTATTATGGTTTATGGCTTTTGGAAAAAGTTTTTTTAATGAATACTAGTGTACTTTTAATTGTGTAAAGCTTCTGATCTTGTATGTTGTAAAATGCTCATTTTAAGAAGCTTACATTTTAAAAGAAACGGGGCCTTTAATTCAGGTTTCTGTTCCCTATTTTTGTCTTTTAATTATTGCTGCAAATGTAACTGAACAGCACTAAGTTGAATGTAGCTAATTTTCCGAATCATGTTTTGTGTCTGTTTTGTCAATTATTTCTTTACATTTTGATTTATTTCCCCAATTCTCCATCTCATATGCTACTTGCAACAAGAACTATATCTCATTTTGTTCTTTCTTATGCTAATACCAGCAGGACCCTAATTCCAGTGGGGATTTGAAATTTGCTTTTTACAAGTGAGCTGCTGATTGTGGGGGTATGAGCGCTGCTGGCAGCACCCAGCTCACAGGAGCCTTTGTGCTGCTACCAGCCACAACTTTCAGTTTTACCAAAGCACTTCTCTAAACTATGTGGCATACTTGTTATAAAGTGAAAAAAAAAATTGTAAGCACCCTGGATAAACCAAGAGGGAGTAATCCTCAATGTATATTGGTTGTGGTAGTAAGAAACACTGCTTTAGAGAGGAAAGGTTATTGATAAGGGAGAAATTGAACTTCCCATTCTTTTGGGTTTTTTTAGGGTTTTTTTTTGGTTGTCAAATGTTTTGCAGGTTATTGTTTCACAATTACATTTAAAAACAAATTGATGTGCCCTTAATTATAGCTCTTTGCATACGCTTGCAAAAATTAAAAGTTAACTTTGGGCCTGATCTTTTTCAATGGAAATTAAGAATTAGCTCCTGTGGTGGAGGATATAATATAACCATCATTTTAGGCAATTTAAAGATTACAGAGGTCAGAAGATGTATTAAAATCTGATCCTGCAGTCATCGTAGTTGTTTTGTGAAGCAAATGTCATATATACCAGATTGCCTGGAGTTTTGTTATGATATTTTGTTACTGGATGAGACAAAACACCAAAATGCCTAAAAAAATAGGTTTTGTCTTCTCTCTATCAGTGTCTTTAGAAAGGGGAAACCTTTAACAATGTGGGTTATAAAATTTATGTTCGAGGAACATGTTTTTTTTAAATGAATAATAATTCTTGTTTTAAATTATTTGCTTTCTCTTTCCTCTATTGCTTTTGCCTTTCGTGATCGAAGTCTAGGAGAGTAAGTCAATGTTTTAATGAATTCGGGGGATTTTTTTTCTGATGTTCTTGTAACAAGTTAATCCATTTCACTTAATTGTTTCACTAGATCAGGTCAAAAGTTATTTCAGCTGACTTCATTCACTAAAACTCATGAATTATACGTATTTTTATTGGAAAAAAGTGATTATTAGCATTTGCCTTTCTTTATATATGTGTTCCTATATATATATGCATGCTATACTCTGTTGTTTTATTTTGAAATTTTATCCTAGCCTTTTAATTTTTGCTTGTAAGATTGTGCAGTATTAAATATCTGTATTCTGAAGGTCTTTGTTTTGAGATGCATATTTGCATCAAGGCCTAATGTATTAATTAAATCTTGAATATGCATCTAGTTCAAGATCACATGCTTTAAAAGCAAGCTCTCCTATGAATGTAAAACATGAAGTAGGAGTTCTCCTTTTTTAATCTTTGTGAATATGTGATGTAGAGGAGAAAAATTAAAATAGGCTTAAAGGTTAGGAAAGTTTACTGTGCACATCAGGAGAACGTTAATGTTGTGTTTCCCTTTTTCAGGATTCACAGAGCAGGCAAGGAGGGTACAGTATGCATCAGCTTCAGGGGAATAAGGAATATGGCAGTGAGAAGAAAGGTTATCTTTTAAAGAAGAGTGATGGGTATGTTCTGGTAGCACATAATCATGTAACCTACTATTATGTTCAGGCTCTAATTTTAATAGCTTTCAACTGTGGTTGCTTCAGGCATAGTCTCCTAATGCATGTGCCACAAAGTACTTGTGAGTTCCAAAGTTCAAGACTGAACACAGAACTGAATTTAATACAGCAAATATAAAAAGCATGACAAGCAAGCTTAAAAAAAATAGTCATAGTTAAAAGAAAACTATTGTCTTTATAACGCTCTAAAAGATGATTAAGATATGTCACAAATCTCCAAGTATCTTTTGGTGAAGCATTTAGTAAAATCTTGACTGCATCTGTTTGTTTTTTAAAGCTAATCGTCTCAAAATGATAATGATATTAATGTGTTTTGAAGTCACATCTATTTGCTAAACCTGATATGATATTCTTATGTAGGTTAAGGAAAGTGTGGCAAAGAAGAAAGTGCACTGTTAAAAACGGAATTCTTACCATTTCACATGCAACGGTAAGTTATTTTTATACCTTTATATGTAAATAATAAATAGCATTATCCTTTTCTGGTGAATCTGTTGCTGCTGATGTGCTATTGCAAAACACATATTACTTCAGCTTCTGACTGTTGAAGTTTTGTGAAACTGTAGCTTATGAAATGAATTTATCAGTAGTTTAATAAGAAAATGGCAAATGTATTGAACAGACTTGTCAATGAATACTTCAGATAGATTTTTAAGGATTGTCATGGTGTCTATGTGAACCGCATAATTTGAGAACTTGGGAAGTATTTGACATTAGGTTAGAGTCTGACAGATGAATGAATGTGTTCAGTATTTTGAATGCTTTCAATTAAAAGTTTGAAATGCTGGGAAGTTTTGATCACAGTGAGTTCTTGGAATCAGGTATATATCTGCAGGGTTTTCCTAGGAGTGCTCAGTCGTGAGGTAGCACCAAGGTGATCATGGTGGAGGCAGAGCTAAAGCTGCCTTGTGGGGCTGTAACATGAACTTGTTGGAAATGAGCACAGAGTTGCTCTTGTTAAAGGAGATGGTCCCATTTCCTCACCTCTTTTCACCCTTTGCCCCAAATTCCACTGACAGCCCTCAATTTCTAAAGCTTACTACTGTATAGACCCTAAATTCCTCAAAGATACATTTAATTATCATATCTTAAAGAGACTTAATTACAGCACAGAATATTGGTATTGGTAGTTATCCTGAGTTCTGAAACTTTAGATCTTCAGCTTTCTACCTCCCTTTTAAAGTTTTAGGATTATATCTTTGATTTATTTAAAACTAGAGGAAACTTGGAATATGGGCATGCTGTAATGAAAAACTACATTGTAATTTTGCCATTGTTGATGAAATACAATTTAAAAATATTAATATTAGCATATTGTAAATTTAAGGTTTTTTCTCTTCATCCCTTTCAGATAAAGTGAGGGCATGAAGATTTTAATTTTGTTTAGATTTAGCAATGTGTCCATTTTGAGATACCAAACCAGACCAAGTGATGCTGGTCTCTTGCTTTTTGAAGGTGGATATGTGTGTATGTCCAAGCTTTAAGTAATATCATACATGCCCACACCCCAGAAAGGGAAAATAATCCTAAATCAATACATTTTTAAAATAAAATAAATTTTCTTTTTAGTCCAACAGGCAACCAGCAAAACTGAATTTATTGACCTGCCAGGTGAAGCCAAATGCCGAAGATAAGAAGTCCTTTGATCTAATATCACGTATGTAGGAATTTTAGTACCATCTTGTATTATGTGGGATTTCTGAAAATGACATTGCAAGATGCTTTGAGTAGAATACGAAGCTAGAGCTCAAAGTTCAGGTCTGTATCCAGACACACACAGTGTCTCATGAGTGTTCAGAGCCTTAGTTCTGATGATGAGCAAGTGGATGTAGAACCTTTCTCTGTGTAGATGCGACAGAAATGCTGTTTGTTTGTGATAAGCCATGAAATGCAGCACGTGCGCTGCTCCCTAAGTTCAGAGAGATGTTTAACAGCTCACTGGAACATGCATTTGCTGTATCCACCAGGAAAGGAGGAAGACCTTTGGCATTATCCTGCTTTTCAGTCATTGTTCTGCTTTTTGAGTGCTATTTGAGGGAATGAGGAAGACAAGGAGACACAATTTTTCTCTTTTCCTACATTAAAAATGTATTTCTCTTTGTCTGGAAATTGATAGTGCCTTGTATTCTCAACATTAAAGGTCTTGTGGTTCCCCTTCTTCCCACTGTGGTCTTGTACAGCAGGTATTTGTATCCAGTCTGGTTTTAAGAACTCTTTTGATGAGTCAACTTTGTGTTTTCGGACTTTACATACAGAGTATTAATCAACAAACAGTTCGAACATTCTGTATTGAAAAGGACAGTCTAGGAAGCCTTTGATGTGGGAGGTAATAGCCACTTCATGTCTTCATCTGTTGGTTAGTAAAAGAATTTTCTTGGCTCAACTGGAGGAAAAAACTATATAAAAGGAACAAATTAATTTTGCCCTCTTCTCCTAATTATGTTTCAGTTTTGACTTCTGAAAGGGTAAAATTTGATCCATGTGTTTATTTTTCTTTAATATTTCAAATCTTAAGACTTTAAAATACATGCAATTGGTGTGAATCAAAATTTACAGTTTCATCTTAATTTTTTCTTTTTTTTGGAGTTGTTATCCATGGCTATGAATAAAGGATTAATGATACCTTTCAAGAGAAATTGCTCGAAGGCTTTAGCTGCCAAATGGGTTTTAGAACCAAATATGTAGACATGTTAATTTCCATCACGTGCCAAATGAAAAGATGTATTTCTTTATTTCAGATAACAGAACATACCACTTTCAAGCAGAAGATGAACAGGAATACGTAGCGTAAGAATGTTTACATTTTTTTCAATTTTATTTTGCCAATAGAGATGTATAAAATCACACATAACAGTGGAAATAATTTTCTCAGCTAATTCATAATTACTGCCTACTGTCTCTTTTTTTCTGCTGTTATGAATCTGTAAATGTAAACTATTTTGTGTCACACTATAGAGCTCTTTTAAAACAAATACTAAACCAAACCCAACTAACCAAAACTCCAGTTAGATTGTGTATCCTGCCAGTACCTGGTTTGTGTGAAGTGTTTGGGATGATACTGTAGATCAGAATATTAAGATTCAAATGAAATATTTTTAAATTCTTCTCAAATCTTCTCTGTCAACCCTGTTCTGCAGTTACTTCTTTTCCTCTTCATCCTGCCTTTTCCTTGAAATGAAATATAATAAATAGATAAAAGATCTCCATATTTTCCACAGAAAATATCTATAGGCAGCGCACTTTCTCTTCTGTAGGCCTAGAAATAAATGGCAAAGCACAGTTCTGAAATTTGTGTACTTTGGAATCCAAGAACTTGCTTCATTAACGCATTATTCCAATTTGATTATTTCCTTTTAAACAGTTTTTCTTTCTGCTGCATCAGAATTATTTCCTGAGAACCAAATACCCCTGGTTTTTCTTCCTGTGTCACCAGACGTGTTGTGCATATTGTCTAATGCTCAGCACTCAAAAGTTCAAGGAATAAAGTTACAATTGGAGAGGACAGCAAAGGCTAACTCAGTCTTTCCTTAAATATCCATATTCTAGTGGAAGACTGTCTTGCTCCGTGTATATTGTAAAGGCACAGGGAATGTTTGTAGGGTATTTCACTTGTTTGGTGGTGTTGGGTGTCATTGGCATTGACGGCTCAACCTTGGGAGTCATGGGTGAGATAAAAGGGCTGGAGAATTCTTTGTTATGCAGCTGTTTCCTTCTGGGCTGCCACAGCTTTATGTTGGCTTTTACAGTGCAAAGCTGACTTGTTAGTCATGATTACTGCATTCATCCTGGAACTTAATTATTCCAGTCATTTTCTTAGTCAAGAAGAAAATACTGTTATTTCTTATCAGTAATAAGTTTTTGGTACTCTGCCATAAATTAATTTTTACTGTATTAGTTGGTTTAACAGGTGGTGTGTTTGAGGTTCTTTTGTCTTAACACATGATCAAGGTAGGGGAAGATAATTAGCAATATCCTTCTTCTAAGAGGCAAATTAATAAATTGAGTTTAGCAGGCTGCCTGTTGGACTGTTTCGAAATTCCAGGCTGGTTTTATTTCATATTAGAAGCCCAGAAATTTTGTCTATCACTCTAAAGTCAAGTGGTGGAGAAAATTACTTCCTTTGGAATACAGAATCCTAGAATATCTCAAGTTGGAACGGACCCTTAAGGATCATTGAGTCCAACTCCCTGCTCGTCCCATGAGTGCCTACAATTAAATCATGTGACTAAGGGTATTGTCCAGATGCTCCTTTTACACTCACAGGGTTGATACCCATGCCATTTCCCTGGGGAGCCTGTCCAGTGGCCAACCCCCCTGTCAGTGAAGAACCTTTTCCTGGTGTCCCATCTGAACTTCCCCTGATGCAGCTCCCTTCCATTTCCTCATGTCCTGTCTCTGGTCACCCGAGAGAGGAGTTCAGCGCCTCCCCTTCCTCTGCCCACCTTGAGGAGCCAGAATGAGTGTAATTGTGCTGATGAGAAACTGTTCTTCTTGTGCAGCCGCTGAGTGGGCGCTAAAAAGCTTTATCATCTAAGGTGTCATGGGAACAGCACCCTTGGACCCTTAATCACCCTATGTGATTTAAGGGTGTTCTGCAGGAACTACTTGATGTAACTCCTCAGTTAAGAGTCGTCATCCTCTTCTTTCAATTTCCTCCTCACTGGTATAGGTGTGCCTCTCTCTTGATCCTTTCCTCTTGTGTTTTGTCCACACAGATTTAGTGCTGCCTCTGTTTCGACCTTTTTACTTTGTGAACCAGTTGTAAATGAGTAAATAGATTTTCAAATCAGCTTCCTTGTAGACTCACATCTGAATAGAGAAAAAAGCAAGATGTATTTCTCTTTATTCTAGTTTAACTGGTCTTGCATAAATTTTCCTGGTAATCATTTTACACTGTTTCCATAAGTAGCTCCTCAAACTACATAATAATAATAATCATCATCATAATTTTTACAAGGAGATTAAAAAAAACCCACCATGCATACAAAGCACTGAAGCCTAATTTCTGTTGCAAGTTGATTATTACTTCCCCTCAAATATTTCCTTCAGGCCAGTGCCTGTCTTGATTTTTATCCAGGTGACTGTTTGTTGGCCTTTAATTAGTGATTGACAGTCCTTAAATTCTCAATGAGTTATTAGTTTCTCTAGATTATTAGTTTCTCTAGATGAAGTACAGTTGTTAGGGGGAAGTGAGGTGTGGGTAGTGTGTTTATGTGCATGTAAATATATATTTATGTGTAGATTATAGGAAAAGTAACATGATTTTCTTTTTTAGCAAATACAGTAATAGTTGCTTTCTGTTTGTTTTTTTTTAAATAATTGTGGATAGCACCAAGCATCCTCTGGTGATGAGCACTGGGCTCTTTTCTACTCTGTTTTTGAAGGTCAAGAGCGTAGCCTTACCTGCAGGAAATGCCTGGATTATAAACAAAGCTAGATGTAGAAAGTTTTCTATGAAGGAACAGACAGTTTTCTATGAAGTAACTTCAGTCTAGTTTTTAACAGCAGTCCTCAGATATTTTTCACCTTGGAAAGACTTAGTTTGAAGGCATTGATACTGTCTGATATTTATTCCATACAAAAAAAAGTCATATCAGTATTTGAAAAATATTATGCTATTCTTATTCCATTTACCTGGAAACAATAGTGTTGCAATAGCACATTTTTACTGCAAAACGAAAAAAAAACCCCAAAACTGTTAAACTGTTTCTTATTCTTGGGGGAGCATTTTTTATTGACTTGAGAATCCTGAAGCAAAATGAGAGAGGTGTGAGTGAAGTCTGGTCCATGCAAGATTAACAAACTCCTTCTAGTTCCTGAAGGCACCTAGGATGCCAGATTTTTGTTTAGCCTTGTTTCTTCAAAACTGAATCTCCAGCAAACAAAATGCCTTAAAGGATGATAAGAAATCACTGATATTCAGAAAAACAAGTCTAACAGATGATTGGACCACCTATTTATTGTGTTAGGTAAAATAGTATAATAGACTAGTTTAGGTTGGAAACGACCTTTGATATCATTGAGTCCAACCATTAATCAAACACTACCAAGCCCACAACAAGTACCCCATCCACACATCTTTTAAAACCCTCCAGGGATGGTGGCTCAACTACTAAACTGGGGAACCTGTTCCAGTGCTTAAAAACCCATTTTGTGAAGATCTTTTTTTTGCCTAAATCCAATCTAAATGTCTGCTGGGACAATTTGAGGTCATTTCCTCTTGTCCTAAAACAAGAAGACAAAGCTATTCTGTAAGACTTGATTAATTTTTAAATTATTTGAAAGAACACTACGAAGTATTACCTGAAGGTTTTTGGCTATTCATTTAGAACTGGCAGTATTATGAAATAGAGCAAGTACATACTTTTTTTTAATAAAGGAAGAAAAAAAAAGACTAATACAGATAAGAAGGAGAGAAGAGCAGTTAGAATGAGTTTTATAAACTGTTAACATTTAATTAACATGCCATATTTACTGACTTGAATTGGAGTGGGGTTTTTTTTTAAGTGTGCAGCCTGCCAGGAAGGCCTGGTGACCAAGTGAGCACTTCTTGATAAGCAGCAGCCGTCACTCAGAGCATGTCTGTCCTTGTGCTTGTCAGGGAAGAGCTGCCCCTGTGGTGCCTCTTGCTCTCACTCACAGGTGCCCCAGTGACAGTCCTGGACAGCGAGTTCTTTCTACCTGAGCAAACACAGCCAAAATAATGATTGCTCTCACAGTTTAGATATGACGAAATAAGGAAGTCTATGTCAAACTCACAGCTGGCTCAGTTGTATTGTGTTTGTTTTAATTACATCTAATAATTTTTAATTGTTACTGCTTAGTTGGGTTTTCTTCAAATTCTCTCTTTTTAACAAACTACTCAAATTGTAACTCTAAAAGAAATTGTCAACAAATGTCAGAATAATGTTGTTTGTCTGAGTTTAATTATGATTTTACTCTGTGTATTTAACCAAACATTGCTATAATATTAGAAACTAGACACCATTGCCTCTTATTTTTTTAGTAACATTGAATTTCATCATTAAAATTGCAGAAGAATGCCCTCTAGTGTGGGTTCTTCTCATGTAATGAGAAGGATTAATGTACCTTTATTGCTTTCAGCATGTAAACTTTGGAGCAAATTTGTGCACGAGACTTTCAATTTCTCTTTTATTTTTAAGGTTGATTTTTCAAAATTTTTAAAGCATTTTAAGCACTAGTTCCTAGATTATTTTCTGCATACAAAAACTTTAAAAATATGTGCATGAAGTATATAGTATGGAATATCCATATATTAGTTCAGGCTCTGTATATGTGTTCTGAGATTCCACACATAAATTTCCCTCTGAAATCCTTTAAGGTTAATCTTTTCATTGTTATTTCAGTGAGAAATTATGAATTTCAATCTGAAGCTCTTAGTTTTAGATGTCCATAACCATTTCTGCATATTTCAAAAGACTGATGATTGCAGACAATATGAATACTGTAAACATGAAATGCATTGAGGACACTGCCAATTCAAAATATTTTTGAGTTAAAATGAAGAAAATATTTGCAGTAGATCTAAAATCACCTTACCTGTGAGGAATTCTTTTTAACTTGCTCTTTTTGCTAAATTAGCAACACTGCATCTGCAATGTGTTCAGTCCTTAGCAGAACTGCTTTCCCCTCTTTACTTCCACATGAAGCCCAGCAGTTGCTCAGAAGGGGTTTTGTTTGTTTTTAATTAAAACATTATGTGTAAACAACAGCTTGCAGAGTTATTGGGAGGGGAGGAAATAGTGCCTGGTATCATTAAAGAGTCTTGATTTGTTGCACTCAACTGTTGCTCCTAAAATTTTCTGTTGGCCATTGGTATCATTACTCTCCTGTCATCCTTAGCCCCTTGGTTGCCCTGGCAGTTGTCACTGATTTGGGCTTTACAGTGTCACACTGGTTAGTGCACTGAGACCTGCATGTAAAAGGTAGCTAGACATCAACACATTCACCAGGGTGTTTGCTGTTTCCTCTGTGAAGGGAAAGGTGCACACTGGAGAAAGTAGGGGTTATCATTTTCTCCAGGAAGGAGACTTTAGGAAGATTTGGGGCACGTTTAAAACAGTTAAATTTACAGGAGCTTAATTGCCCCTTTTCTCTTCCACACCTTCTGCTTATTTGAGAAATCTCAGAACCTGGCTTTAAAATTGTTCACAAAAGGGATGTTAGAATTAAGACTATTTATCTCTTCTCATTCTTACTTATCTTTTCTCAAATCATTCCTTTTTTTCTCTCACTTTTCCCCCTCCTCCTTCTCCTCCACAATACTGTCCTTCCCTGTAGTCCCACTAATATTTTGTTCCTGGTAAGATTTCTACAGTTTATAGATTAACATGTATTTGCAAATGCAGATCTTCATTAAGGTCTTTATCTTGTGCTAGATGGATATCAGTATTGACTAACAGCAAAGAAGAAGCATTAAATATGGCATTCCGTGGAGAGCAGAGCACAGGTGAAAACAGTTTAGAGGATCTGACAAAAGCCATTATTGATGACATACAGAGATTACCCGGAAATGAAGTCTGTTGTGATTGTGGCTCACCAGGTATCTCCATTCGTTCATGTCATCAGCTTCTTGTTGGCAGCAAAGTAATTTCTTTAAACAAGTGTTTGTAGAGTGCAAACTAATTTTCTAAGTGATGTTTCTCAGTCTTCAACCTGTTTTTAAAAGAACGAATATGACTTTCCTACATTAGTTCCGTTTAATTCACTAAAATATTTTTGTGTGTTGTCTGTGCTTACTTCCAGCAGTTCAAGCCCCTCTGGAGTTTGAACTGTTCTTGTTGCACTGTGTCTAGATGCTTGTTGCACTTGAATGGAAGTTGCTTGGCATCACTGATCCTGTGCATGCTACTAAGTAGAAGTGAGTAATACTTAGACAATGATTGTGGAAAAATTGACCTGGCCAGGATCTTGCTCTGAGGCTTTATCTTGGCATGCGACTGCTGGAATTGCAGCATCAGAAGTTTTCAGAGGTGGAATAAGTAGTCTTGTGCAAAGGCTGAGACCCAGAGTTGAAATCCTATCAGATAATATCTTCAGAAGTACAGAGCCACAGGTCAGTTACGTGTCACTTAGAGCTTGAGACGGCCAGCTGGTCCCAGTGTGACTGAGCTGGTGTGGGAGCTGTGAGCTGGCAGCTGTTGCACCTTTCTCATCAAAGGGACACTTCAAGAAGGTGATGCTCATTTGGAACTGAGTAGATCGTGTGTATCTTGCAGATGCTTGCTGATGCAGAACTGATCCAAATTTGACATAGCTAGTTAAAATTACAAACTGGAATATAATTATGTCAAATCCTGGAATTGGTTCATTCAATTATTTCATTATGTAAAGCTACAGAAACTTCAGATTACAGTTCTCATTCATCTTTTAATTTGTAGAAAGTTTTAAGCTTCTTCTCTGTACTCCAGCTTGCTGCTTTAAAACTCTTGGCTTAATGCTTCAGCAGTTACTCTTCAAGGTCAAGGAAGAGATTAATTTGTGCACAAAGTATGTCTGGAGCTTTTTCTTTTCCTTAAAACTGGTCTGCTTCTTATGTAGCATTCATAGTATAAAATCTATTCTAATTATCCATGCAGATCTCCTCCATGACAGCATTTTTTAAGCATTTTTTTCCCTGGACTAGCCAGTATTCCTCAAATTTTCTTCAACATGCTGCGGTTTTACCTACTGGAAAACACTATGATTAATCTTTTATGAAGGACTATTTAAAGTTTAAGAAGTAAACTTTAAAACTTGAGAGGTTGTCAAATTTGGGAGATCTGTTACTTTTAAAAACAGGAAGTAATCTGTACAGAAAACAAATACTAAATGTATAGAAATATACTCATTCAGTATGAATGAATAACCTAAATTTAGTGCCTTTGGGACTGTTCCTAAGTCTGAAAAACTGCATTCCATTGGTAGTAATTTGTGGTTAAATTTGCACTAGAGTTTGGAGAAAAGTATGGAATGTTCATTGTTTATTTTCATTCTTTGAAACATTAAATAAGGAATCATTTCAGAATACATCTCTTAGCACCATTGCAAACCTTTTCTTGGACTTTGATTAAATACTTTGTTTTTCGATTGTGCAGATCCAACATGGCTATCTACTAATTTGGGCATTTTAACCTGCATTGAGTGTTCTGGAATACACAGAGAAATGGGCGTCCATATTTCTCGAATCCAATCTTTGGAATTAGACAAATTAGGAACGTCTGAACTCTTGGTAAGTTTCTTTAATTTATATTGGGTTTTTTTTTAGTCAAATGTTGACATAGATGTAGGAAGCACCAAAATATACGATTTACCAAATGTATAGTCTTTTTCAAGGAATGTGTTTTTGCAGAATTTCTCCTTTATATTTCTGTAGATGTTTTACAGGTGCACAGTTATATATTATTATATATTATTGATGCTTTTGTCACTTCTCATTTCATGTCCTGAGGTGTTGCAGAATGAGTATTGGCATCCATTGTAATCAGTGCCATCGGAATTTTGCCTCTCAGCAGCTGATCTGGACCCAAAATCAAGGCAGTCTAAAAGCTCATGCATTTTCAAACACAAAGCTAATTTGACTTGGCAAGGGAGAATGACTGTTGGTAATTCTGAAAGAAAAATATTGGAGTAATCTCAATTTGATGAGTAAAATAATGTAATATTGAAGTTATGAAAGGAATTTGATGTGAGACTACCAAAAAAAAAGGAGAAATATAAAGAAGTCAAAAAGAAACAGTTGCAGTAGTTTTATCTCCCTAGCTATGTTTGGCCTGAAAGCAGACACTTGTTTCAGAAATTTTGTATAGGAAAACTGAGAGAAGGTGTAAGGCAGATTTGGATTTAGGTATAGGTTCAACATTACCACTTTCTCTCTTCATGAAATATTGAGGTTTTTTGCAAAGTTACTATTAATCTAAAGCAAATTTTACTAAGCATGATCTTCAGTAGGCCTGAGCTTCTTTTCTAAAGCAACTTCCTGATCAGTGTACCAACACCATTTCAATGTTCATGCTGCTGGTTCCTCATTCTGGTTTTGTGTTGGAGGCAAATTGTCTTGAAATGCAAATAATTCTGTGACTATGAAGTCTATTGTACAAGTTCTGGCATAATAGAAGCATTTTTTTCTTTTTAATTGCTCTGTATCTCCATGTAATCATTGGGCTTTAATTTTTCAATCCTGTATTTTTCATCTTTTATTAACAGTGTGGAAAATGCGCATTAATAGTCCTGTTGTTAGGTTGCTGTTAGAGCCCAAAAGTCCTTGCCTTCATTTATTCTTTTTCTTCTTGCAGCTGGCCAAGAATGTAGGAAATACTAGTTTTAATGATATTATGGAAGGGAATTTACCTAGTCCTTCACCTAAACCCAGTCCATCAAGTGATATGTAAGTATTGAATCTTTAAACTCTCTTAAGTTTACTGTGGAATATGTCTGTGATGTAAAGTAACCGTAACCAAGCCAGGGGAAGGCATGGAAGGCAGAAGACTGGAGGTTTCTATTCCCACTGTGGAGTTTCTTAGAAGTTCAGTCTCCAGTCATACAGTCATATTTTAGCTACCTCAGCTTCCCTGTGTAGAAAACTTAGTCTGGGTTTCAAGGTGCATTATTTGACTCTTGAATGGCTTTGAGTTTTGTAGTAAACCCTCAGATGATAAATACAGTGACTAAATGGCACTAGCTCTGCTTTTTCTTTGGTTCTAGTCCCCACAGTCAGAGTAATTTTTGTATATAACAAGACGACAGGATAAAATTGACAATGTTCCATATTTGGGGCTTGTTTGCCAGGAAGACATGCAGTGTAACAATAAGTGACACACTTTTTATCAGATAGTTTTGTTCTTGCCTTCTCAGCTTCCAAGTTAGACAAGGTGATTTTTAAATTAAAATCATCGACCCATTTTTCTAAAAATTTTTAAAGCGAGTTCTATTTTCACACCCCACAGGACTGCACGTAAAGAATTTATCACTGCTAAATATGTAGATCACAAGTTCTCTAGGAAGACTTGTACATCTGCAGCAGCTAAACTGAGTGAATTACTTGAGGCTGTCAAATCCAGGGATTTACTTGCACTAATTCAAGTCTATGCAGAGGGGGTAGAGCTAATGGAGCCACTGCTGGAGCCTGGACAGGTAAGCTTATCAGGTAAACAATTGCTATTTTAAATCATGTGTATTTGTAAAATGCCCAGGATCTGGGGCTGCTACTTTAGATGATAAAACAAAAGAGATAACAGATGAAAATGATGTGGTTTTAATTCCGTTCCTTAATGTTGCATCCCTGTGGGGAGGGAAAAGAGCACTTTATCTTTTTGTCATCAATTGGTCTAAAGGAATGTGAAATGCAATAGTGATATCATACACTGTTTGGGTGCCACTACAGTGTGTTGAAAAGCACCTGTTCTGCAGTGTGTCTCTTTGCTAAAAGTCCCAAAGAAGTGACTTAATAGCCCAGGGTCGCCTGGTACCACGTACACTATCATACCTGCTTTTAAAATAGTGGTTGAAGGAACACATTCTTGGCTGTCTCTGTTTACTGTAGACGAGGAAAGAATAAATCTGATGACTTCACAGCTTCTGATGAGACATTTACAAGATTGCAATTTCTTTCAAACCGGAAGATTCTTTTGTGTGTATGTGTGTATCAAGTTCTGAGTACTCAGTCTTCCTTCTGAAATCAGTAACAGTTTTTTGGAAAAATCAGTCCATGTTGACCTCAGTTATCCACAGACAGATGTTAATCATGAGCAAAGTAACCTGTTTTTATAGATAATAGATAATTGAAGTCACGTAACCACTTGCCCAGCAATGTTTTCCCCAGCCTGGAGACATGCCAGAGAATGTTTTCAACAAGTTGTGCGCAAATAGCTAAGTTGGCGAAGGACACAGTGCCTGTCTGTGTTCCATGAAAGGGAGAAGTTCAGTGTCGTCTCAGCACGTGAGCTGTCACAGAGTGCTTCTCATGGAAGCACATTACAAATTCTCTGACTGCACTGTCAGCTTTCTGTATTTGTCATCCACAGCAGTTACAACAGAATTAGCTCCTCAGTCTTCCCATTTATTACAGGTAGTGATATCTAGGAAGGTGTGAGCACCAACAGAAATATAGTTGGCAGTTAGGACATTTGTGGCAGCATTCTCCTCTGTAAATCTCTGATGTGAAATAAAATAGTACTTTTTAATCAGGACTTTAATTCTAAATATATATACTGTAATATGCTTTTTTAATTGTCCATTATGATCAATAGAGTTAATGAAATCTAAATTTAGATTAACTTCTTGTACAACTTTTAAATGGAATTAAACAGCATTTCTATTTCAATGCATTCATGCATATGATACATATAGAAAATAAAGTATGATTCAATTCAAGTTCAACAAGGAGAAACTCTAGATACGGGGGAAATGCCCCATGCACCAACTTTACGCTGAGAACCACTCAACTCTGCCTAAAGAGACCTGGGGGTCCTGATGGACACCAAGGTGAACGTGGGCCAGCGGGTGCCCTTGTGGCAGAGGTGACGGTGGCGTTCCAGGCGGTGCAGGTGCGTTGCCAGCACGTGAAGGGCAGTGATCCTTCCCTCCACTCAGCACTGGTGAGGCCGCAGCTGCAGTGGCCACACCTGAGCTCCCCGCAACAAGAGGGACTTGGACATGCTGGAGAGAATGCAGTGAAGGGCCACAAACGTTGCTGAGAGTCTGGAGCACCTGGAAAGGCTCAGAGATCTGCGACTGTTCAGCTGGGAGGAGGCTCAGGGGCATCTCATCATTGTATGGAAATACCTGCAGGGAGGGTGGAGAGAAGATGGAGCCCAGTGGTGCTCCCACTGATGGGACCAGAGGCAATGGCTCAGACTGGAGCACAGGAGGTGCCCTCTGAACATAGGAAACCTTTCTGTACTGTGAGAATGACCAAACGCTGGCACAGGTTCCCCAGGGATATGAAGGGATATGGAGTCTCTGTCCTTGGAGATATTCCAAAACCATCTGGACATGTTCTTGGGCAACTGGTCCTGGCGGGCCCTGCTTGGGCAGGGAGGTTGGTCTACATGACTGTCACAGGTCCTTTCCAACTTCAACTGTTCTGCAAATCTGTAAGAGTTTTTATGTGGGACTGTGGTTTCTGTGATGCTGTTTTTGTAGGAGATAATGTTGTGACTTTGCTTGGTGCTCACCAGGCTGTTGTAAAACAACAAGTACTGCAAACTTACTCAGTATTCCTTGACAAGATCCCTTTCAGTTACTGGTAGATAAAATGGTTAAAGGCTCCTTAGGGTTGTTCTGTCCAGCTGGGAAAAGTGAAAATTTGGTTTAGGAAAGATCTTGGGAAGTGTAATGCCATTTCCTTTGAAGCACATAGTATCTTTTAGAGATAAAAAAGACAATAATAATTTTCATCATAATTTCCTTACATTTTTCTTTTGAAAGACTTGTAAAGAGTGAATGAGATGTATCTCATAGGTCTGATATACAACCTTTGCAGAAATAAGAGAGAAACTTAACTTCTATTTACATGTGTTTAGGAGCCAGGTGAAACAGCACTTCATTTAGCAGTCCGGACTGCTGACCAAACCTCTCTCCATCTGGTTGACTTCCTTGTACAAAACTGGTATGGATTGCTAACTTTTCATTAAATTGTACATCACAGTCGTGGATATTCAGCGTTATCCTGGCAGTGCCTTGGATAGTGTTTGCTCATCACATAAAATCTTTCTCCTCAGATACGTTTCAAAAGAGAAGTTTAGTGCCTTTGAGTTGAGCTTTGTGCTCCTGATCAGTAGAGATAGGGAAAGATGTGTAGATTAAAAGCAGTTACATAAAAATAGGATGAAAGGGAAAACTCTGTAGTGCATGAGAGAGCCTTGATTTAGAGCACATGACAACATGAAGCCATGCAAACAAATAGTTCATGTACAGGAGGGATGGCAGGTAAATGTACCTAATACAGGACATATGCAAAGGAATTAAAGAGAGGAAAACAAAAATTATGAATAGATGCTAGATTGACTTCGAAAAAGGTGTTCCAGTAGTTAATAAACTATATGAAAGCTATTGAGAGTATAACCTTCTTAATTAGCAATTTTCAGCATCTAGTTTATTGGCTGAGTTGTTCTTTGTTGTCAAGAGGCGTGTTCATAGAAGTAAAAAAAACTTAATGAAAAGCGAGAGTGCTGATTATAGGAGAGTGTTATTAAAGTAACAAATGAAAAATAACATTCCAGTATTTTCAAGCTGTTTGAGATCATAATCTGAAAAATGTTTTAGAAGCCCAAATTACTATTTTGAGCATTATTAAAGGATTTTTTTATTTTGCATGATTTATTTTAGTTATGAAGCTTTGTAGTTTTTTCAGAGAGCTATGACCTTGTGTGTGTTTCTGCCTGCTATGTGTTTTTTTGTGGCAGTCTCAAGTTTAGGAGCATCTTTACAATCCTGTGGGTTCTTACTGTCCAGTATGGGTAACACTGGGAAAAACTGTTATCTCCTGAGCTTTGCTTTTCTGGTTTATGAAAATATTTTATTGTTCCCAAAATGTCTGTAATAGTTTTTGAGAAACCTGGGTTTAGAAGTTGAAAACTAAAGGAAGTACAGTTTTTAAAAAGCCCTACAAGCCCCTTTGTGCATCTGTTTTTTCCCTAACTCAATGTGTTGTCTTTACATTCCTTCTTATAACTCTTCTGTTCATTCTCACAACCCTCTTGATTGTTCCTTGACTGCATGGGATTTATTAACCTATTTTAACTATATCAGAATTATTTTTCAGATATTTCTATTGGGCTAATTTAGCATGTTTGAAAAAAGAATTACAGTGAAGTGGCAAGTGGAAACCAGCTGCCATGACCTTAGAGAGGTCTGGGTTTGAGTCTCTGATTTTCACTTTTTCAGGTTTTTGAATGAACATCTGTAGATTTTCAGTCCTTTTCAGTCACAGCTCAGGTATTTCCAGTGTCCTTGGAACAATTGTTAATAGTCTTTGAAAGTAATGTTTAATTTAAATTTTTTTGTCCTACTTCATATTTGTCCAGTAAATTTTTTATGCAATTATTATTTATAGGGATGCTAGATCTGAAATTAGTAGCACAGCTACTACAATTTTCTTGATTGTTTGGTTTTTTGGTTTTTTTTAGTGGAAACCTGGACAAACAAACAGCATTGGGTAATACAGTTCTACACTACTGCAGTATATACAATAAGCCTGAGTGTTTGAAATTGCTTTTGAGGGGGAAGCCAACTCTGGATGTAGGTAAGGTCATTATTTAAAACCAGGAAATACAGATTTCCTAGCATTTCTTCCCATTATTTTAGCCACTTTTGTTTATTTCTTTGTGGTAAGTAAACTTCTAAAATAAAACTGTAGTAGAAAGATGAATACCTTGTTTATAACAAGCCTAAAGGAAAGAATCAGTTGAGAAATGGAATTCATAGAAGATAATGGTTACAAAAATTCCTAATATAAAATACTAATGGCAAACCCTAATGAGAGTTCAAAGAGTTCCTTTTCTGACCCATTTTAAACTGCCTGGAATTTAGGTTTATTGTTTAGTCTAGAAGTTGTATGTTATAATGCTTGAAATGTTTAATTTTGCTCTTAGGTACGTGGGCTTTATGTACACAGCACTCAATTCCTCTGTTGATATCAATGGCAGCTGGTGCTGTGCTTTCATCCAGCACGTCCCAGCCAACACTGCCACTGATCAGGGGAGGGAGACTATCTAGAGAGCAAGAGATTATCCTAACTGTGAGCAAACAGAGATTGCATTTTCAGTTAAACTTCTGGTGTGCCATTGTGGCAAATGAACTGGTATAGGTTCAGCAAGTGTTACACCTGTCTCACACACGTCGGTGCTAAGAGAAGATGAAAGGCAGCTGAGAAAACTGATCCTGTTTTTCATGAGTTAGGAAGGTACCCCATGAATCCAGCTTGTTGGGCCCAAGAGTTAAATGTGATCAGTGTGTCTATAAAACATTTACATTCAGTCAGCTAATGGTATAGAAGTGTTTTTAATGGCTGATGCAAACTGGATTTTATTTCTCCCTTTTTCTTCATCACCATTACTTTCCTCCACTGCCTGGTAAGGAGCTGCTATATAAACTAAAGTTCATAGTTTACTGGTAGAGGTAACTGGTTTCCTTTGCCTTTTTATAGACCTTTAGAATATGTTCCAATATTATCATAAGTCAGAGAATTTAATGTGACCCTTTTTAGCAGTTATAGCTAAAAAAGCTATAGCTTTAACTTGTTCAGATAGCAGGCAAGCTATCTGAACAAGTTAAAGCAAGTTTCCTGGTCCTTCCCTTGAATATTTTCTCCTAGGCAGGTGACAGAGGAGTGTTCACACCTTTTTGGTGCCTTGTTTTTTGAGGATTTTTTTGTGGTAGAGAGGGTGTTGTGCTCTTTTTGTTGATTTTTTTTGAATGATCTCACATAGACCTTGAAACATCAGGTGCATACTTGAAAGTTTGGAATTTATGTAGTCCTTAAGCTATCTGGGTGTTGACTTCACATAAGGGGTACTATGTTTTCATTCCTTTTCATATTGAACCATCTCTGATAGATCTTCCCAAAAGTAAATCCTCCTTCTAGGGATCTGAATTCTTTCAAAGTCACAGGCCTTTCTAGAGGGCTGCTTTGTATTTTCTAGGATTCCTAACTGGCATTCTCTGTTTAATACTTCACACAGACATTCTAGATCTCAGTTTGATTATTTTCAGTTCCTGGTCCTAGAAATGCTTTCCAATCTGGTTATGCTGTAGAGCATTCTCTGTTCCAGCTCCATGGCATTTACTGATGTACTGTGAGAGAACATTTTACCTAGGGTTTATCCGCATCAGATGTGGGAGTTGTTTCTGTTTACTGAGACTTGCTACTAAACATCTAGGAAGGATTCCATTAGATGCTGTGCCTGAGGACCTCTCAGCAACCTCAGGTATCGCCTTCTTTCTGATCAGGTGTTATTTTAATTTGTAAGCCATTTTATAGCTTTGAGAAAGACAAAGTTAGAAAGTTTTAAATTTATTCTTGTTCAAATATCTTCAAATTAAGGCTTCAAGCCTCTGCATATTAATCGAAGTAAAATTTGCTTGGATCAACATTTACCCCTTTTTTTTTTTTTTTAAGTCTTAGAATTAGTTTTCTTTTTTGAACTATTTTACCCTGCCTGCTTACTTCTCGTGCTTATTCAGGTAAGAGTTTTATTGGCAAAGGCATTGAGTGGGGATTGAGATGACTAGATTTCTTTATATTCTCTGCTAGGATGGGTAGGAGGGATCTGGGAACTGTCCCAGCAGATGCTGTTGTTCAGAAAGAACCTGATGATATGTTAAATGCATGAGCACTTGGAGTGGAATCTTAAAGAGCTGCAGCTGCTATAGAGTAAACAGACATTTTTGATCACTTCTAGAAGTTACTGTGCTACAAGTAGTAGTATTTAATAAATTGTTTCTTAAGACATCTCAAAGAATTGCTCTTTTTTGTACTGTTAATTTTGTAGTAAACCAAGCGGGAGAGACGGCTCTGGACACAGCAAAAAGAGTGAAAGCTGTCCAGTGCGAGGAACTGGTAAGAACCGGGCCTGGGGGAAAAGACAAGGGGGAATGTTTGCTTCTTCAAAAATGTGATATACTTAATACATCATTGCCATTGCATCTCACACGTGGTATTGCTGCCAGCTGGCTGTGTGTTCATCTGAAGGCCCTACCACAGGCGACTATTTTCTTACCTAAAACACAGCAGTAATTTTCTTTGTAACAGTTTCAGAAAAAGATTCTACTTCTAGTGGCAGTACTAGTTATGATAACCAGTATATTTGACGACTTTAAGTACTGAAGGGTCAGATGTGTCAATAAATCCATCATTGAAGGAGACTAGGGCCTCATCACCTCAAAAGTTCTTAGAGGCTTTTATATCAGGAGTACTAAACAACCTCTGTAACATTAAAACTGTCAAGACCTTTTAGGTCTGTATCTTTGTTTGACTTTTCCTGCTTTGGCTTTTTTCAGATTATTTAACAGGACAGATAGTTCAGAGATGGTGAAAGTCTGAAAAGAGGAAGAAGCTAAAGTGTAATGTCTGCAAGTTGGTGTATCAAAAGATGTAGAACAACAGCTTCTGTGGGATTTTTTCCCTCTACTGAACATGATCAGAGCAAAAACCAAACCTCCTGGAATTTTGAGGATGTGTAAGGGATGTTAACAAACACCACTCAGAAAGATTATTGGTGTTCAAGAAATAAAGGTGTTAAAGATTTTTCCAGGTATTCCTCTGAAGCATTTAGCCAGGAATAAGGATTTTACATCAGACAAACAATCTCGTTTGTTCTTGGCTCTCTAGGGTGCCACCAGCATGCATTTAGTAGGCAAGTGAATGTAATTACTATCAAGGTATTAAAAAGTCTAAGCACTGTGACAGTTTCACATTCAAGACAAAACCAGGAGAATTTACAAAACACCGTTTGCCACTTAATTTTATTTCTTTTTCCTCATTTTGATGATCTGTGGATATCTGCTTTTGGTGTGCAGCTGGTAATGTTAATACCTTTCCTGTGACAATTGAAAGTTTTTGTCATGAATTAATTATTGAATAATCAAAAGACCTTGTTCTTCACAAATCAAAGAAATTTTCCATGTTTCTGGGGATGCAAGTCAGTATTTTGCTGTGGTTGATAAGGTGGAATTGACTTCTCAGTTGCTGCCATGTCTACTGCGTAAGTAGTTGGTGTTTCCAGTGTTTTGAGTGTTCTGTCAGCTGGATCAAGCAGATCACCTGTGCAGCACACAATTGGGATGGATTGCTTTTTTCTTTATAGTATTTCTTTTAAAAAGTTACTTCTGCCCTTAATGTGGACCAGCTGGCTGTGTTACAGAACAGTCAAGTGGATGTTATCAGTGAGCTTATCTAGCAGTTAATCATCTAGTTACAGTGATCCAAATTCCATGAATACCTCACTGATTATTTCACTCAGTTCTCCTAGAGCATTTATGCCTTTCCTCTTCTTTTTTTTTTAATTTTTGAAGAGGAAAATTATTTCTGCTTTCTTTTTTCCAAAAGCAACAATGAGTTAAGAGTGAAAAAGAAACATGAATGAGCACGTTGTTTGCCATGGGCTATAAGAAAAGTACAAGATAAATAACTAGGTGTTTGCATTATGATAGATGTACTAAGCTCATTTCTGTTGCATAACTGGAGTCTTAACTATGTAATTAAATTCAGTTTCAGCTCAAGTGGGTTCATAAATACTTAAATAACAGATTGGAAATACTTTCTTAATTCGAAATTTTATTTTGGGAAGATGGTTAAAGGCACTCCTGAATCAACTACTCTCAAGTAGACTACATTTCAAAGGATGTGAAGGAATAAATAATGATGGAAGATGTAGGCAATGAAAAGGAGAATTTATCTCCTCAGAATAACCATGAACTGCTCAATTAATTTTTTGCTGATCATTGAGGTAGTTGTTTTTTAAAGAATGTGAAATACATTGGGCTGGCAAAGTCGAAGAAATTTGTGCTTAAGACATATTGGCCTCATCCAGTGAGAGAGAGAGAGAGGCAAAATATCTAAATAAAGAGTAAATACCTGTTTGATTCAAGTACAGAGATTATGATTTTGATGGGGCAGCAGTTGTATGTACCAAAATTTATGAATAGGTTTTGCCTTTCCTTTTTGGAAAGGAGGGCTCCAGATAAATTCTGCTTTTGTGCATATCCGTTCTCTTCATGTCATCTTTTCAAATGCTTGTCAAACATGGTGACCTCTGCCTATTTTGAGAAAATCTTTCCTTCTTGCCTTTTAGCTATTTTTCTATACCTCAAACAAATGAAGGACATTTGTGTGATTGCCCTGAAATTTGATTGTTTTTGGACCTGGAATAATTTTAAACTTCTTAACATTCCAGCTTATTTCGTACCATTACAAAAATAACTTAGTTAACACCAAAAGAACAGCAAATATTTTAACAAGACTTTTTATTTCTTTCAGCTTTCTCAAGCCAAGGCAGGAAAGCTAAACCCACATGTGCATGTGGAGTATGAATGGAATCTTCGGCAGGAAGAAATTGATGAAAGTGACGATGACTTGGACGATAAGGTGAGTGTGAATTACTGATACAGCTTTGCACAAAAACTGACAGCATCTCTGCTCCCTGGAAATAAATGGTAATTAGCCATTTCGTTAATTAATTACCCACTTTAGCCGTTCTTACAGATACTTTTTTGGGGAAAAAAAAAACACATAATTTTGAGGCCTGTGTTAAAGACTGCCTAAGTGCTTTTTTAATATACTTTGTCAGCCTAGTTATTATGGGCTGTTTCAGAAGTTTGACTCTGACAAGACATAGAGTATAAATATAAATCAGCAAGTCTGGACTACTTTGTTGCTTTATCCTCTTCAGAATTCTAGGCTGTTAAATTTTAGCTGGAGGAAATCCAAAGCTTACATACTTAGTCTATAAATCAATTAAAAACCTAGTTATTGAATAAATAACTCCATTTTTCACAAACTGTGCAGTGCTATTTATTCCTAGTTAGTTTTTTGGTTTATTTTAAAGAAGCAATGGAAAGGCAAAACTTGAGGGCATAGAATAATTGCCATCCTACAGCATGTGAAAAATTAGCCTCAGTGTCCTACTTTAGCAAGTCAGTTAATTACTGTGTGCTCTATTTCTGCAATAAATGCGAATACACCTCTCCTATTTTATATGAGTGTCACAGAAAGAAATGTGGACAGCTTCTCATTTTCTGTGAAACTTGGGACTGAAAAATTCAGAAGCCTAAGTAATTTGCATGTCCTCAAGACAGTAGAGAACAAAATAATCATCTGTGTGAGGAGCCTCTGGAGGATGACGGATGCTGTGCTGGAGATAATAACTTGAACCAGAGCTGCAGGGAATCAGATCGTGCTCCATATGCACCCATTAACATACAGCAGGCAAAAACTGATGTGTGAAATTTCTTCAAAGAGCAATTAGATTCAGTTAAAAAGAGCTGTATCATGGATTATATTGCGAGTTCAGGGATCTAATAAATCTGATCTGTCAGAAGTGTTTGTTCATCCTTACTCGGCATCAGTGGGGTAGTATACTTGATACTTGAAGATAATTGTCTAGTCTGAGTAATGTGCTATATTCCCTGAAAATTACTCCTATATTCTAAAACTTATTAGGCTTTTATTGTTATTTTATTTAGTATGTTATTACTGCGTATTTCCTGCTTTGACATTAAATCTAATTTTCTGGTCATGATAATTTGTTGATGGTACAATCCTAATTTTCATTTAGAAGAGAGGACCTTTCAGGTTGAATTGCTGAAAAAGGGAGGAATGGGGGTTTATTTGTCCAACAAAGAAAAAAAAATAGGTTCATGTTCACTAAATTATGTTCTGGTGTGCTATTTTCCAAACATACTAACTATAATTAGTGTTTAGACAGCTGTATCATCTTTGTTTTTCTATTCACAGCCTAGTCCTATAAAAAAGGAAAGATCTCCAAGACCCCAAAGCTTCTGTCACTCCTCAAGCATTTCTCCTCAAGACAAACTGACTCACCCTTCATTTAGCACTCCCAGAGACAAGCAAAGACTGTCCTACGGAGCCTTTTCCAACCAGATCTTTGCTTCTGTAAGCACAGACTCACCCACCTCTCCAACATCTGATGCTCCTCCTCTTCCTCCTAGAAATGCTGGCAAAGGTAAATCTGTCTCCAAACTACACTTGCAAGCGGTGATTTTTCCACTGTTGCCCTTCCTTTAACCAAGGACTTTGCAGTGTTTCAAGATACAGCATGTTCTTCTTAATGACGTGGTAGTGTGGTACAATGCGTGTTCTAAACTTAAAAGACCTGGGGGCCACTTTGTAATAGACTCATTCATAACACTGAATATGAATGGCTGAGGAATAAATTAATACTCTGCTAAATCAAAGTCAGTTAATTTTATGAGACTTACAGCTGCCGTGGATTGTGATAGTTTGACCTAGATATCTCTAATCTTTAAGTTTAGAGGACATGTTTATGGAACAAAACTTTTTACTGTATTTGTGCAGATCAACTTTTTAAGGCAAAGAAACTTTTCATTCCTTTTTACATGTTTAATTTAGAAATTGATAAGTTGTGTTTTTATAGTGGACTTATTAGAGAAATCTTTAGTTGTGATGAGGGTTACAGTATAGTTTAACACTTCAGCAGTTATGCCGATGCTCCCTTTTGTTAGCAGTACTGTAACTTCATTTCTCAACTGGTAATTGACTTTGTTTAGGAAAAATGCAGAGATGCCCTCACCAAAATGTGAAAGAGTAAAAGGGACAGGACAGTGTTGGCATCAGGTGTTTGCTTTTACCTGGTTCAGGTGCTGTGCTTAAGCACGACTGTTCCATCAGTCTTCGTCATGTACTGGCAACTTTCAAATGGATCCCTTGGCTCTCTCTTTTAAGCAGGTTTGTTTCCCATTAAGAGGCAAAGCAATTTTGCCAGGGTTTGCATTTTTCACGTGAGATTTTGTAATCCATGTTTCCCTGGGGACTCAGTTGTATTCCATGTAACTATTGTGTTGACCTGCTTGTTGGTATTACAATATTCTACTTTTTTCTTCCACTCTCCCATCCCTTTTACATGCTCTGTCTCACAGTCCGCTATGGATTGTTCCATAGCAAACACAGTGTACTGGCTTAGATGTTTGTTCATGACCTAGGATAACTTCCTTTTTTTTTCATAAAGTTACAAAACTTAGAAATGAATCATGTATCCCATTTACTGAAGAGGTTAATGAGGTTGTGTCTAATATCTATACACAGTGCTTAGTATGTTGTCAGTTTCCAAGAGATTTTAATGAACTTTATTTCTTTGTCATTGTCTTTTTCCTCCAGCAAGGGGAATATTTACGTTCATACTTTATTCTAAGTATGTATTTTGGTTTCTGAAATGTTAGGCATTTTCCTAGCTGTTCCGGGAATTCCCTTGCTGTTCCTAGACCAAGGAATCAACACAACACCAGAGCTACTTGGAAAGACTTGAGGCACTGAGTTTTTATGTGTTTTCATGTCAGAGATTATGAAAAAAAAAATCCTTACTTATATCACAATGAAATAGTATTACAAAATCACAAAATTGCCTTCTAATGTAACATTAAGTACTTCATCAGAGTGGAAAATGTCAGATTCACAGGGTAAGTCAGAGAGGTTAAATGGAACTGCTCTTACATTAAAGTCACTATGCTTCTTTCTTCAAACGTTGAAATTCTACAGTCTGTGAGTGATGCTGGATTGGAGTTTTGGTTGATATCCACTCAACAATGCTGTGAAATCAGAAATTTCCATTGTATACATGCCTTTGTTACAGGAATATTTCAAAACTTAAAAGTTGGGGGAAAAAAAATGACAAATGCATAGGACAGTTCATCAGTGTGGAATGGTTGCTGTAGATGCATCACTTCAGGTACACTTACAGTTCATTTTAAACTGTGCTGCTGCTTGTTATCTCCCCTCTTCCAGCTCTCAGATTATTTAAGAGAAGATGAAGCAGAGACTCTCTACTTCCATAAGACACTGTTGATACCTCTGGATTTTGAAACAGAGTCAGTTTTTTTGTGTAGGAAAACATAAACCTGTAGAATTTTTCTCCTCTTTTGGATTAGTAGTAATAGAGTACATTGAAGTTTACACAAGCTTACTTGTCAGAAGTGTGTTTTTGTTTAAAAAGTTCATTTGAATGTCTTGTGTTTAAGATATATGAAAACGTAGTGTTACTTTGTTCAATAAGCTCCCTAAACAACAAGAGTAACAAAAGTACTGAATCTGTATCTAAATTTAAGCTTACCTTCTGTCTGAAAACATAATCTTGTCTTTGTCCCTGTGCTGCTGTGAGGCCCTGGCAGACAGCATGTGTCCCTGCTAGGACATGGAGTCTGCAGGGAATGGATAGCAGGTGCATCTGCATTTTAGAAGAAGGCAGACAATTTTTCAGTTTCATGGGTTTTCATCCTTTGGGACAGGCAGATGAAACTGTCTTTCCAAAACATGTTTTATTTTTTAAGAAAACCCCCTCCCTGTAGCCCTCTTTGTCACTGCCCAGTGAGGTTCCTGGGTAGCAAAGTTCTGTGGTGTTCCTGGGGGGCCACAGTGGTCTGGAAGCCATCCACTGAACTGATGTTGGGGAGAGGAGGGAAGTTGAAAAGAATTTACATAAGGCACGTCATTCTTGCTTAGGATTTTCAGTGGACGTGCTGGCTAAAAATAATTTTATAGGTACAATAGTTGGAGAAGGTGATATGGGGATGTTTTAAATGTCTCCATACCTCGTTATAACTCATGTCCATATTTTTACATTTGATAACTTTTCAAAATATTCCTAAAAATGCTGGAACCTTCATGTATTTTACTCCACAGTCACATTTGTGGATACATCTTACTTACTGCTATCTCTGCTATAGATTTAGTTAATCCTAACAGAATGAAAAGTACAGAATGAGTGCAGTGGCTGCCTGAGCCAACCACTCTCCGCCTTTTTCAATAGTTTATCTAAGGTTATTCAGGTTCAACTTGCTTGTGTTCTTAGTCCAATCTTTAGCCTGTAATATTCTCAAAATCATCTTTTTATTGCTGTTTTCAGCTTATACCTGCATTATGGCTCCAGACGTTTAGTTGTTCTTCTGCCTATTGTTTTACAAAAAGCTTTCAAAAAAAAATCAATACTTAAGTAGTTGCATGACTTGCCACAGTAGCTAAATAAAATTTTGCACAACCTTCATTCCAAATCCAGTGTGAGGGTAATGTTGGTAACTGTAGCTTTGGAGGAGTGCTTCGCAGTCTAATCCAGGTTACCTTCACTTTAGCTGAAAGCTAATTGTTTTTCTGGTTCTGCCTGTTTATCCCAGATGAACATGAAGGTCAGGGATAATTCTGTATCATGGAGTTAAGTTTAGATCTTCAGCACTTAGAAGGTTGCATAGTTTACGCTCTGTTTCAGCTCTAACACGAGGTACCTAAACCCAAAGGCATTTTCTTTGTGGTTCCAGTCCACTGCTACTGCAGACACAGTCACATCATCTGCCCCTTCACTAGGTCAGACTCAATTTCTGACCAAATTACTTTATTTGAATTTGCTAGTAACTTCTAGAAGCTTTCTGGCTGCATTGCACACAGGATTAGGAATCTTCTTGAGTTTGCTAAGTTACTTTGAGCATGTACCACCATTGTCCTTCGGCTTTGGTGGTTTTTCTGGGGCTGGTGGCCGTATCAAGGCACTGCCTGGTTGGAAATCATACAGGTCTCCATGGCTGGGGTGTTACACTAAACAAACCAAATGTATTTTATCTTATCTGATGGAAGAGTATTTTCATTGTCCCAGGGCTCAAGGTACCCTTTCATCATACTAACTCTTCTTTATACCTTTGCTGTTTAAATCAGCTTTTTGAAATGCAACTGGCTAGAAGTGTTGACACAGCAGTAAAATTTGCTGTTTCTACTGGAAATGCCTTACCAAAGAATCCTTTGGTCCTAATTTTTTTTTTTCTTTTCCCTGATTGTAACATACTGTGGCATAGCAAGCATTATGCAGTCTCTACTCATTTGCAAATGAAATTCTTAATTTATAGCACAAATGTATTTATTCTCATTTCCATTACCTCAGCCTTTGAGGTCATCTTGTTTCTTCTGAATGCTTGCAGGATTCTATACTTCTCTTGCATATACTTCGACACTTTTTTTAAAGTATTCTTATAAATCTGTTGCACATTTTGATTAAATAATGCTACTTATCCCATTAAGACTTCGTATTTTTTTAATACTGTAATAGGAAGGGAAAACTAGCTGACAGCTGTTGGTTTCATGGGCTCTTCTATTTCTGAATCAACCCAAAACACAAAGTTCTTCAGTATAACTTTAACCTTCTTCTTTTTAAACTGAACCTTTTTTTAAGCATTAATTATCTAATGTACTTCAAATGCTAATGTTGAATCAATGTATATTCTTAGCTTTCTTATTCAGAGTGATCATGATCACTTTGTCTTTAATTATGCTCTTCAGTGCTGAAAATATATGATCTGAAGTAAGACAAACTGAAAAGGTTTTTAGTAATATCTATTCAATAAGTCACTCATGAGAAATTTAAAAATAAGGATATCAACACTTGTTAATGAAAATACTATTTTTAATTTAAGTTACTTTCCTTTGCAGTATGCATTTTACCATTAGCTGGAATTCTGTTTTTTCCCCCAGTGTCTCGTTAAGTGGTAAAAAAAAATACACATAGGAAGTTTTTACATTCTAAACCCACCATTTCTTGATTGGGTGGCAACAGCTCTGCATGGTTTCAGAAGTACACAAATAAATTTTTACTACATTAACTGCACAAACCCTAAAGGGCAATGCATTACTAATTAAACGTCTTACGCAGTTATTTACCTTACTACAATAATTTTGAGATTATTTGATCTATTTACACATGAAAGCCTGATCTTGGTAATACGTAAAAGTGATAACATGACAACAGTACTGTAAGCATTTACTTCTCAGTAACTGAGGAAAAGGAAGCCCAACAGAAGCAAAAGGAAAAACTTCTAGGTCAGGTTTGTTGGGGTTGTCTTTCTGGTTTGTTTTTTTTTTTCTTTGTGTTAGGAAAATGTCCTTTTACAAAATGTGAACTTCTCAACTACGTGAGAAATCATGATTAAGACATCTATTGGAGAGGAGATGACTGTCTCAAGTGATTCCTGGTTAAAATCACAAAATACCTTCCATGTAGTAACTGCTCTGATTACAGCTTAAAGATATCTAGCCAAGCCTTGTATAATTAGGAATATCACACAGGAATTTTTCTGAGCTGTTGTTTTTGCGCACACATTTGTGTGTATATGTGTGTATATACACAGACACGTGCAGTCACTGAGGTGAGCAGCCCTGGTCCCAGCAAGGGAGGAATTCCTTAGCCAGGGAAACCTCAGGGCAGTGAGAAAGTTGCAGAGCCACGGCAGCTGACAGCCGAGGAGCTGAAGGGACATGGCCAGGGGCAACAGGGCCAAGCCTAGACAAATGTAAAGAAACCCTTGGAGAGCCCCATGAGCAGTGCAAGTGAGCAGGGTATGGTGTGGCAGTTTGGGTGGGAATTTTCATGGAATGGCATGCAGGAAGGGGCTGTAACTCTGCCAGCCTGAGCAGGGAGCAAAGGTGTCTGCCACTGAGTTATCAGGATACATTGAAAGAGCTTTAAACTAGATTTGAAAGGGGAAAGGGTCAAAACCAGACTTGCTTGAGGTAACCTTGGGGTAGCACACCAGTGTTTGGGGCAGTGTGTGTGCCAGTGAGGTCCTTTGGACTGGTGTCTCCGTGCAGTGGGGGAGTGACAGCAAAGACATAAGGCACAGAAATGCCTCCGAACAGTCTTGTAGAAATTAGGGCTTCTCCCCCAGAAAGATGTCAGGATCAATATCCCATCTGAAGTGCATCTACACCCCTGCACACAGCACAGGCAACAAACAGGAGGGGCTGGAAACCATTGTGCAGCAGGAAAACTGCAGCTGCCATCATTCTGGGATGGCTCACAACTGGAGGGCTGTGATGGATGGCTGTAAACCCTTCAGAAGGGAGAGGCAGTGGGGCAGCCCTGTATGTGAGGCACTCTTTTGAGTGTCTGAGCTGAATGATGGTGACAGTAGGGCTGAATGTTCGGTGGTAGGAATCAGAGAAAGGCCAACAGGCAGATATCCTGGTGGGAATCTGTTAGACACCACCCACCCAGGGTGGAGAGGCCAATGAGATACCTATAAACAGCTAGAAGAAATATCAAAATTGCTGGCCCTTGTTGTCTGGAGTGCGTGGAAGAGAACTTCCCTACTCAGCTGGTGAGGGAGCCAGCAAGGGAAGACACCTGCTGGACCTGCTGTTTGTGAGGAGAGAGGGACGTGTGGGTGATGCAGGCCATCTGGGGCACAGGGATCACGAATTCTTGGACAAGTAAGGAGAGGGGATCAGCAGAGCTGCCACCTTGGACCTCCAGGGGACAGACTTCAGCCTATTTAAGAGTCTGGCTGACAAGAGTCCCCTGAGAGACAGTCTAGAAGGAGTCCAGGGCATTCCTCAAGACGGAAATCCCAAAGGCGCAGGAGCAGATGTGTGGTTTAGGGGAGGACTTTGTGGTGTCTGACTCGATGATCTCAAAGGTCTTTCCCAACCTAAGTGATTCTATGATAGAGTGTATTTTATAATAATTGTACAGACAGTTCATACACCATCAGGTCTTGTATTATGTCACCAGTTGTTTCCATAAAATTATTTTGATTCAAGAACTTTCCCCATGTTTTCTTTATTCAAAGCATAGATGTCATTTTATGCCTCTTTCTGAAATGATGTTTTGAAGTTTTCTTTATTTTGTTTTTATTTGAACCTAAGTTATTTTGTATTTCAGCCATGTAATCATTACTATATGACTTTTGTATTCATATTTATTCTTTCAGTGAGTTTAATACAGAAACAAATGCTAGGAGTCTGAAAGTATGGGTTCCAATACCTTAAACACCTTTTTCCCCATCACTTTTGTATGCCATGTAAACTTCTGAAAGCTGTGAAGGGATTTTATTTTCAACTCCTCAGCAACGCCTGAATATATATAACTAATGTGAAATCTAAAACATTCCCATATAACATAATTTTAAGGGTTTGATTTTTTTTTTAATTATACTACAGTTTATTTTTGTAGAGAAGATTTCTTCCTCTTACTGGCCATAAAATACCAGTTTCACTTCACGTCTGAAGGTGAATTTTTGCCCTAAGCGGACAATGCTATTCCAGTGCCTTTCCTCCCCCTGTTTTTCGCTCCGGGCCCGGTTTGGGGGACCCGCGCCCGCTGGGCGCGGTGCAGTGCCCGCGGCCGCCGCCAGGGGGCGGTGCGACACTCCCGCC
>WBMY01009732.1:1382-24291 GCA_013397315.1 Donacobius atricapilla | reverse complement strand
CAAGGGACAGGGGACAAAGGGACAGGGACCAGTGACAGGGACAGGGGACAAGGGACCAGGGACAAGGGGACAAACGTTGCTCAGACAGCCCAGCTGGGCTGCCACGTGCTTTAAGAGTAACCTCACTGTTAGCAGCGGATAGTGACTGTTCCTGCCCCCTTGCCATTCCTAGGTACAATCGCATTACATCGCGAATCCAATCAGCTTTTGATTCGCATTTCTGAAATAAAGGATTGGTAACTTGCAGGAGTTTAAGGGATCATCAGTCAAAATTCACGATGAGAAAAGTTGGTCTTGCTTTCAGAAGCATCTCAATGCACATTTTATTATTTTGCTTACTTAAGCTCAAGGAAGAAATTAAAATGAGAAAGGATGAAGATGCAAACTGGGGAACAATCATTAAATGCACTGGTATTTGAATTGTTGTCTATTAATGGTTTTGTGAACTTGGAAGTAAATTGAGAAGAACAATTGCAAAATATATAATTTGATTTACAAAAGTAACCAATTAATTAAGCCAGGCCCAAAATATCTGCTGGGCTTGTGGTTGAGAGATTCTCCTGCACAGCAGAAGGCTTTCCAGGATTGAATCTAGATGAGAATAGATTGAATTATTGACTCATTAGGGGCAGTTCTATTAAATTTTTCTTTTCTGTTTATAATAAAGTGGGAGGTCACCTGCTGAAAATATCACACAAACAGATTCATGCTTATAGAATCACTGAAGTTACTTTTGTCAGTGTTAAATGTTTCGCCTAAGGAATTTTAACAAATATTTTTCAAATATTTTTCACTGTTCTCAATATTTCTATAATATATAATAATTCGAAGGAATGCAGGTATTGATTATTTCCAGGCTACCTATAGAGAATATTCATAAATATTTTTGAAGAAGACAGCTTAAGTTTTGTGTGCTGCATGGTAAGATATATGTCAAGTAATTAAATGAAGATTTTGTCTCAAATACTGTTCAAATAAGGTAGCTTTTCAAAAACAGGCAAGTTGGTTCTACAGTGCTAAAAAATAGACTGACAATAGACTTGAAATTTCAGGTATAAATAGACTTTGTTTTAAAGTTTTATTTCAATTTTCTGCATTTATCCAGTCTGATGGCAAAGCTGGTCTGATGTGTAAAACTTACTGCAGGTGAAGACTGCAGTGAACTCTTAGTTGTTGGTTAGAGTAACAAAAGACAAAGCCAACACACCCACAAACTAACAAAAACCACCCCAACAGCAAATCCCCTGGAGCTGTTCTAGCCCAATGCAGAACTCCTGCAGAAAGTGTTCCGAGGCATTTCTCAGGGCGGTGGTGGCAGCTCCCTCGCCGCCGCTTGCGCCCTGCTCTGCTTCCTTGAGCTTCTTGTTAGAGACGTTTGTGAAGGTCAGTGGTGAAGCTGATTAGGAAAAATCATTGTCTTCCCGCTGGGTTATTTTGTCTTTCAAGCTGTATCTGTTCCCATATTGTGGAAAACATGCATTGTGTTGAACAGTACTTGTGCCAGCATTAAATCAGAGTGAAATTGAAGTATTTAAGGGTAAGGGTGACTGCATAGGCTCTTATAAGCAGTGCTACCATGAAATATCTAATCTCAGTCCCATAAAAGACTTCTCTGATGTTTATTTTATTCGTACCATGTACAATAATTTGCATTGCTTTTGGAATGCATCGTTTATTGTATTTGAGCTACAGAAAAAAGAAAAAGAATTATAGAAAATCTTCTCAAGCTAAAAATCCTATTTTGAAAGTGAAAGGAAAATTTGTAGGCATATTTGTATTTCTTTCCTCCTGCCTTCCCGTTTATTAACAAAATTTGTATGGGATGGTCTGGAGGGCTAAAAAAATCTACCCCCCCATATTAGAGCATGTAGAAAGCACTCTCATTCTGGTATAAAGTAACAGCAATTTCAATCCCATGTGCTAAATATTACTTAATTTTAATATTTCATGCTTCTTTTTTTTTTTTTTTTTTGAACAATGCCTAATTAGAAATCTTGGTGTGATCAATCCTGTATTTTATAAACATAAGTGCACATGTCATTCTATTGTCAAGTTGCTTATATTCCCACAGCTGAGATGGTTAAAAATGTGGTGGATGTGTTGTTTAATCTAACCACTGTTTTGGCATGGCTTGTCTTTTTATTTTAGTCTTTTGCTGCACTTCGCTGTGGGTCTGACTGTGAATTTTTCAGTGCTGCTTTGACGTTTATGCACATGTATTTGTAAGAAGGTTGTTTGTTATTTTGCAGGCCCACCTTCAACCCTCCCTCTAAGCACTCAAACCTCTAGTGGCAGCTCCACTCTTTCCAAGAAGAGACCACCTCCCCCACCCCCAGGACACAAAAGAACCCTCTCTGACCCACCAAGCCCACTACCTCATGGACCCCAGAATAAGGGCCCAATTCCTTGGGGTGAGTTTTGAAATGCAAAACAAAAGGGCAGGGGAAAACCTTTATGATGGCTGATATATGATCTTTGGTTTCTTTTTACCTGGTGCTTGCTTTCCAATGATTGCAGCTTGATGTAATGTCAGCTCAGATAAATCAGCAGTTCTATCTTCTGTCACTCTGCCTTACAGGCTGCTGCAGCCAAGTCTCACTTGAGAAAGCTGAAAATTCTCCACGCTCCCCTGGGGCCCAATCCAATCTCCTCCGCTGCCTTCCTGCCTCTGCCATAGCTGCCCAGGCTCTGCCCTCTCCCCGCCCCTCAGCCACTGCTCTCCTCTGCCTGTGCCTCTGCCCTGCCCCTGCTGCTGCTGTGCCCAGCTCAGGAAGGAGCTGCAGGGATGCAGCTTTGGGGCACCCCCACCCCACGGTGTCCGTGCAGGGCTCACCGCTGCCACAGCAGTCTTTCCTTGGGCTCCGGGCCACGCCGCTCGTGTCGAGTTGTTCACACCTCGCTGGTGGGAATGTGTTGTCTTAATATGTATTTGGCTTCTGTGATGTTGTCTGTACATACACAAAGACCGATAGGTTTGCGTCCTGCTACCAGCAGAAGTTACACAGAAACAGTGCATTTTAATTTTTTTTTTTTTTTTACCAGGATACGGTTCTGACAGATGCTTTTTGGCAGCTATTTTCCAGACTACTCAGATTCTACCTCTTTTGAATAAACGTTGCTCTGTGCAGTAAAGTTCTCTTGCTAGCTATAAATCTCAGGCCCATGTAATTTTCTGTGATTTTAGTCTTGGTGGCAGGATTTCCGTGAATCTGTAAATTTTTTAACTGGAATCCAGTGCTTACATAGGTGCATCATCCATAAGCTACTTGTACCTTAAGAGAACCCTTTCTGTTGTCAAGACAAACACACAATTACTAGCCTAAAATAAAAAATTGCTAGCCTAAAAGCACCCTTTTTTTCAGCAAATTGAGTTAAATGTAGTAAATCATGGAGTATCTATGTGCGATCTAATCTAGGATTCAATATGAAGAAAAGTATAAAGTCCAATGAAAAGCAAAGACTTTTTTTCAAGGAATAAAAACAATGGAATCTTTTCAATTCTCTACTTCTCAGAGGTCTGGGATATAGAAAGAAAATGTTTCCTCTGTTCTGGAGTCTAACAGCCCTGTACTTTTTCACAGGTAGTAAAGACATTTTGAAGAGCTTGAACTTTAAATATGTAAAAAATTCCAAATATTTAAGTCCAGAACAGCACCTAAAGTACCATATACTAGAATACTGTATAATGTACTACTAGTAGGATGAAAGGTGTGATAGGATTAGATGCTAAGTAGGTTCCAACTTTTCCTTAAACTCCTCAGGCAACAGATAAAGGAGGAAGAAAATATGAGAAAGGTGCAGGTGTACAGTTGAAAATGAAGAAGCCTGTAGCAGTAAAGCACCTTGTCAGAGCAGGGCCAGAGAAGAATATTGCTTTTCCTGTCTCTTCGCTGCTTTTCAGGGCAAGCCAAACTTCAGTGGATGGAAGAGGGGCCCCTTCTCCCCATTTTTTTAGCTGAGATCAGTACAAAAGCTTGTTTCAAATTCCATTTGAATTTTTAAGCAAGTATTAATTTTTTTGTTTATAAAAGAGGGAGTTTCTTGTATCTGCCTTTGTGTTTTTTGCTTAAGGATATTGTCAGATGTTCACTGCCTTTCCTTTCAGAAGCTTTCTTGTGTGTTGTTGTATTCCTTGTTATGTTGAATTTCAGCATTTGTCTTCTAATCTGTGCATTAATTGAAGTTTCAGGCAGAGCAATCCTTAGCTTATGTCTAAGCAAATTGCATTACTATTCAAAGATGTTCTAAAAATGTCATTTAGATTATTTTGTATTTCCATAGCAACCATGAGATATTTTTCCTTCCTTTATCCATAGGATCTACATGTTTGCTGTTTTACTTTAGTTCCTTTTTTGCACCACTTTTAAACACAAACATATTTTTAGCAAGGCACAGCATGAGCCTTTTCTGCTGTTTCATTTAGACATCAATGTGCCAAGAATGGTATTTAGAAAAATGTGTCATTCTTTTGAATGAGAAGTATTTTGTGTTCTTGGATCATTAAATGTCACTTTACAGAATTTACTAATGGTCGTTGAAGCTGGTTCTGAGATTAAGACGTGCTGTAAAAGGAGAGGCAAAGGGGGGTGAAAGGGCACTGAACCAAATGAGTTGGTGCCAATATACTTTGAAAATGGTGATTGCTAATGAAGAGAAGCTTTCTGCTGAAGGAGTCCAGAGCACTTGGGTTTGGATTTTGCTGCCTTTTTACAGAATCCTATATACCCAGGATCTTTTCTTTACCAATGGCAAAAGTGCAGATTATGGGAACACACAAACTTTAGTCACTAAATCATTAAAGGCTGTTCTTTACATAGGACAAAATACCAATCCTTAGAAATGTAATGTTTTGTGACTCACATTCATAGTGGTTTTTAAAAGACGTGCCTCACAGTGCAAAATGCAAACATCTGTGATAAATTTATCTGCTACTGGCCTGCTGTATCTCCTTCTATACAGAGAAAATTGAAACACTATTTCAAAACAAATACCCTACAGCAATGTCATTCAATCTTCCCTTGCCAGGAGATGAGAGCTACCAGTGAGTTGTTTTAAAATGTGTTATATGAAAGGTCATCTTGGATTTTTTTGGTCCCTCCTGCTTTTTCTGCTGCAAAATTGTTAGTAAAGAATAAATTTATAAATGATCTTTTAAATATGTTGTATAGAAGATGCATAGAGTAATACATGTTTTGCTTTAAATTGCACCCTCTACTGATTATATTTCAGTTATCCTAATGACTTTTTTTTTTAATTGTTGTTTTCATCTCAGGTAATGATTTAGGCCCACCTTCAACTAAGGCTGCAAACAAGTTTGAAGGGATGTCTCAGCAGTCAAGGTAAAATCTGAATATTTGAAGGCGAAGATGAAAATCTAAATTAATATAATTAATTTGTAAATTAGAAAAGAAAAGCCTTTCATAGGAAATAAAATCCCAGCTATGTTTCTTCATTAGTTTTCTGCGTGCCTTACCAGCATACAAATACTTTGGCTCCACTGAGCCTCCTACGCTTTGTTCCTCGCTGTCCATGCACAATCCATCCTTTGAGCAGGGTGGACAGAATGGCTTGTACCCGAAGCTATCTGCTGCTCCTACAGAAGTGCTCTCCCAGCTGGGGAATGCTGCCTCAGACCACAGTCCAGCAGGACAAAAGTTTCATTTTCATGTCTCCCGGCATTTCATTTTATCTGCTTCAGGGTGAGGTGTCCTGCCTGTAGCAGCAGTGTCACTCTGGGTGCAGGCTGGCAGCGAAGATGGCTCTGTAAGAGAGTTCATCTCAGTCTTCCAGTTTAGCTTTTTTCCACTCTGTCAGGCTTCTGTGCTGCCACACAGTCTGCAGTAACACAAACTGCTTTTAGCTCATAGTTCATCAGCTCTGTCCATTACAAGTGTCTTTTTCAATAGCTGGAGCAGTAAGGACAGCCATACATTGCTGTCACTTAGAATTTGCTACTCCTCTCTCTGTACTGTGATTCCAAAGTCCTGAGGTTCAGAGCATGGTAATTCCAAAAAGCACCTGCCTCAGGCACACAGCCTTGCATGACCACGAGTGTGTGGGACGGGCTGTGACTGGGGATGGATGTGTAACCTCAGAGAGGGCACAGCAGAATTTGTGTAGGAAGAGTTTCTGGACACCCCCAGACTGTGAGCTGCCTTGTCAGGACAGGCAGGGCGCCTGTTGGTGCTAGCACAGCTGGCTTCCCACATTTGTTGAATCCATCTAGCTGGCATTGGGCATTCAGGGAAAAAGTGGTAGTGTTCCATAGCAGAGAGCTGGGCCCATCCTAGATTCTTGTCAGACAAAGGTGACAGTGTGGTCCTTGTACTCCATGGCATTAGAGAGAGGCCAAGGCAGAAGCTGGGCTTTGATGTTTTTCCTGGGCCCCTTCTATGATTCTGTGATTTATTGAATCAAGATTGAGCTTGGCTATTCTTTCAGTGTCATGTCATGATGTATTTTTGCTATTTAAAAAATAGCTAAAAATTCAAAGTGTTTCATCATGCTCGTTTGAAATGTTGGCTGCAGAGACAAGCAATACAAGAATCAAGGCAATTGATGCAGAAGAGTCTCCGCTCTGTTGAACACACACTGGCAGCTTTCTCAATAATTTTTCTTTTTTTCTTGTTTTTTGAGTCATTTTTTCGAGCTGATACTAATTTTTATGTATTGTTAGATTTTTATGCCTTAACTCAATTTGCTTTCTTCTCTTCTTCCACATTCATTTTCTGTAAAAGTGACTTAGGTGTGGTTTTAGAGGAAAATCTTTGAAGGGACTAGCTAACATATGTGTAATACATGTTGACAGAGTAAAGCATGTTGTTTTCCCACAATCATCAGTATTTCCTGGGAATTGCAGAGACCTTGTCTCCTCCTGCAGCACAGTGTGTGTGTGATACAGTATCATACATGTGCAGGCAGCTACAAGGCATAGGCTCAGTCCCGGAAAACCCCACTGACATAAAGCATAGATTATGTTTGGTACATTTCAGTATAATTATTTTGAAGAACAATTTTTCTGAAGGTTCAGGGTCTGCCCACAGAGTTGGTCTTTCAGCTTCACCTATTTTCAGAGTACATTTTGCGTGTACCATAGTTCATAGAATATATCTGCTCCGTAACACTGAAGCTGTGTTGGGTTTGTATGTCTTTTTTCTCTGAAAAAGCCCCAATTAATTCTTAACAATGCTTTGAGTTTTGGGATTTATCCATGGACAAAGTGATTATACAAAAGGGGCAAAATGAATGTGGATTTTTGGGGGGATTTTTTATTTATGGATGTGTAAAGGGGGAAAATGAGAAATAAATATCTTTTATAACAGTTGTAAGCACTAATAAGTCTCATCTGTTGATTTAGCACTGGGACTGCAAAGACTGCACTTGGCCCTAGAGTTCTTCCCAAACTACCTCAGAAAGGTAAGAGATCTCTTTGTGGTTATTCTCATAATGGTGCCTTTTAAATGTGGGTGAAAGTAGATACCTGTTTTAAATATATGGATCTTTTCAGCAGAGGTTTTATTTCTAAAATGCCACAAACCATGAAAGCTTCACAAAACTGAAAGGGTTTTGGAAGATGGGGAAGGCTTTTATTAAACTGAAAAAGATACACCTAGGGAGGAAAAAAATAAATCATGAACTAATTAAAGCCAGAAGAGACCTCAGGAGGTGTTGTGATCCAGTCCAGCAATTGGAGCAGGGCCAGCTTTCTGCCATGAGAGCAGTTTGCTCAAGGCCGTGTCCAGTCACATTTTGAGTATCTCCATGGATAATTCCTCTGAGCTTCCGTTTCTATCCTAGACCACTCTCATTGGTAATTCTTTTTTTTCCCCCTAATATCTCCAAGTCAAATTTCTTGAGAGCTTGGAGAAAACTGTATCTGTGCCATGCTCTAGCATTCAGGGTTGTGGTCAGTGCAACTACTTTGGAAAGAAACAGGTACTGTTGCATGCTCATTTATATATCAGTGACAAATTTGCAGAGACCATCATCCCAGGGAACACCTCCTTTTAGAAATATTCTTTTCTAGTCTCTTTAAACTCACACAGCAGGTTTTATTTAGTTTATTTGAGTTGTTGCAGCAGTTGACTATAAAGTAGAAAGTAGAACTACTTCAGATGATTCCATCTGAATACAGAATCCATCAAAAGTATGTTACACCTGAGTGGATGATCACAATGGAGCCTGAAGATCAGGAAATGCTGTTTGTCCAAAATTCTGAAGCCAGATGTCTGAAACTGAGAGTGCAAATCATTTTTAACAGAAAAAGCAAATGTAATTTTTCAACTTTATTAAATTACAATTATTCTGATATGTTAGCTTTTGAAAGAGACACCAATGATGCACTAGGGTGGCACTGGGAGGGAAGTCAACACTTCCTTGATTTAAAATGATTTAGGTGAAAATTTAAGAAGGGCCAAATCAAAGCACTTCGATTAGGGCTGCTGTCAGGGTTTTCATATTGTTTGCTTACATCTCAAACCCATGTGGATGATCAGTGTGTTCACATTTGCTGCGAGGTGAGCCTAGGACACAGAGCCACATACGGGGATCAACACAGACATCTTTTTTAAAACTAGACATCTGATAGTAATTATACAGTTTCTTTCATGGAAACTATGCAAATGGGTTTGCTTTGGGGTGTTTTGTTGATGTTGTTTGTTTGTTTGTTGGGGTTTCCTGGTTGGTGAGATTTTTTGTTAGTTTATTAAGTTTTGTTTTGGGGGGTTTTTTGGAAGGTTTTTTTGTTCATTTTTTTGGCTGTGTTTTTTTGGGTTTGGTTTTTTTTTTTTTTTGGTATAAGTAACCATAAATATATCATGCAAATGTTATTAAAGTGGGTGATATCCAAAGAGCGTGTTGTTGCGTTCATAGTCAAATGTCAGGCCACTTTTTTGGCTGGTACAATATGATACTAAAGCAGTGCTAAATACTGTAGGAAATTGTTCATTCTAGTCAAAATGTGTTGCTTTCATCACAGGTTGTAAATTTTTTCTCTTGTCCCCCTTCATCAGTTTAATTATTAGGGTTATTTTATTTAGGAGGTTGTGGGTTGGGGTTTTTTTGTGTGTACTAATGGTTTTGTTGATGAGGTAGATTTTAGTTGAGCTTTCTTAGGGAGCTTAGCAGTAAAATCAATAGATGACACTGAGAAAAAGAACTATCTGAAAATCTAGTTTCAAATTCCTTCCATCAAATCTGCAAAATACACATTTTAAAACTTTTCATCTTTATTAAATTGTAAATATATATAATAATTAGTTTTTTCTTAGTTACAGTGTGATTTCCTGTATGTATTTCCAGTATGTTCTATACATTGCATAGATAGATATATGTGCTCACTCTCTTCTGAGAGATTTTACACGTACTAATCCTGAGAGTCAGGTGGTTTTTTGTATGGAATTCAACTGCATATGCAAAAAATTGTCATTAAAAGAAACTTTGTTGCAGTCAGGCCAATTGGTCTATAGGTGGTTTTTCAAAGTCTTTTATTATATTTCGTACTTTTTGGTTTAGATGCAAAAAGTGATCACGTTATTTCAAGTAAATAATCTATGAATTGACATCTAATAGCTGTTGGAATAAGCACTGCTGGCCTCCAGGAGGAGCAATTAAATGAGACCTCAGTGAACAAGTGTTACGTAAAGTTGTACTATCTTGCTTTTGTCACAGACTAGGAGGACTTACGGGCAGTTATGGGGCTGGGTGACCTTGTGATCATTGACAGAATTGCAGTTTTGATATATGCCTAACTTCTTCAATGTTAAAATATTAAGATTGTGAAAAACATTCTTTTGCTTTTTTGTTTTAGTGGCACTAAGAAAAATAGAAACCAGTCATCATCTTTCAATAGATAAATCCCATCAGCACATGGAAATGTTTCAGAAGCCCTCACTGTCCATCGATATACCACAGAAACCACAGCCTGGAGACTTGCCCCCAAAGCCTCTGCCTCTGGAATTAACTCAGAAACCTCAAGTGGGAGATTTACCCCCAAAGCCTGGAGAACTACCCCCAAAGCCTCAGCTAGGAGACTTGCCACCAAAACCACAGCTTGGAGACTTACCTCCAAAGCCACAAATGAAGGACCTTCCTCCAAAACCTCAGCTAGGAGAGCTGTTGGCTAAAACTCAAGGTGGAGAAGCAGCACCGAAGCTTCAGCCCTCAGAAGCAAATCAAAAATCTCACTCCATAGATCTTTCTCCAAATGTACAATCCAGAGACACCGTCCAAAGGCAAGCATCTGAAGAGTCTAATGACATAACACACACCCTGCCAGAAACCCCTGTGCCACTTCCCAGGAAAATAAATATGGTAGGTATTACTCCAGCTCCTTGGAAGTATCCATGGAAGGCTTTGAAGTTATTGTAGGATTTTCTGTGCACCCTTGAGCTATGCACTCAAGGCAACATAAAGCTGTGGGCTGGGGTAGGGCATGAGGGGCCGCAAAGCAACTTCAGCAAATATTGAGGGTTTTCAAGGCCTCCTGCATGCCCAAACAAATACTTGCAACATAAAACAAAAACCTTGGGAGCATGACAGTGTATTTTGATTTATTGGGATTTATATATTTATTATATCTATGCCAATCACAACTCTGAATGAATTGATGGTATTCTCCTTTGCCTTTGTCGTGGGTCTGTGTGCCTGAGATTACTAGAATATTTATATATTTGACTTTGTAAGCTTTAAGAAGGGATGTTAGCACCTGTTGTCAGTAGATGCAAAATTTAAAGTAATATCAACTATGACAAAATAGTAAATATCCCTGTTGTGATTATTTAATGTTGATGTATGTAATGGTTGAGGTGTAGGTTCAGATGTGCTGCATGGTGTGTAGTAGTAGATCTGGAACTTTAACTTGATTCCAACCCCCAATTTATCTTGCTGTTCAGCTTTCTAACCAGTACAATTTCCAACAGAGGATTCTTAATGCATATGTAGATTGAGATAACTATGAAACTCCAGAGCTCTCATGAGATTTTCATCATGAAGAACATCACAAGGAAGATGGCTTTGTTTGTCAGATTGGCCATGCAAAACACTTACGTGAAAAGGAAATAAAACTTTGTTCTAGTGAAATAGTGAAAGCAGAGCGTGAATTTCTGCCTTCTGCTTGTCTGAGGACGAGCCCTGTGGAGCCATCATTCTGCTTGGCTTCTGGCATCCTGCCTGTAAGCTTCTGTCTGAACTGAGGGCAACAGAGTTGTTGCTTAGGCTTCCTGAGTATTCTGGAATTTAAATATTACAGGGATCTGATCAAAAAGTGTTTGTTTACTTATGTACTTTTAAATATAAGCAGGCAAATTATGCTGGTCATTCTCAGCTACTTTTCACTTTATTAAGGAAGAAAAGAAAGCAAATAATGGATTACCTGTTTAGTTTGATTACTTTTAGCTTTTTTTTAAACTGTCACCCTAATGTATACAGAAAAACTGTGAGGAAAGGTTCTTTGTTCTCTAAACTCATCCATTTTCACATGTGCAGTAAATTAAATAGTTCCACTGCTGTGCAGTGATCAAAGCTATTCTATATCTTCCCAGTATATATATACATATATCTATATATATCCATATATGTATTGCCAGGTTTTTGCGCATCTTTGCATGTATATTTGTATCGCTTTGTGTTCAGTGCAGCCTTTTTTGCTCAAGTGATAATATGCAAGAATTCCTCTGAAGTATATCTTGCCTCCATTTTCATCCTCTGGCTGTATCCTCTGCACAAAGCTGGTGAAATGCTTCATCCCAGTGAGCAGTGAGACCCACAACAGCAGCCGCTGGACTTGACTATTTAACCACTAAAGAGAGAAGCATCGTTTTTTTAACTGATAGAAAATTAATTCTAGTTTTAGAAAATTAGTTGTTCAGAAACATAATCTAAAAATTCCAATGCTGATAATTTATAAGGATTTGAAAGGATATTTTTAGAGAGACAACACTTGCACTGAGTGCTCCTGAAATCACACTGAGCACTTGAGTGTTCTTTTCAGTGTGTGTGGTGGTTTCTAAAAGGAGACAAAATACTCATTTTTAAAGAAAAAAAAAAAAAAGTTGAATGTAAATAATCCATGGTTGGATTATTAATTATCACAGTATCTCATTACTGTAAGGTTTGAAGCATAAAATCTCTTGTTAATAAGCACTGTTGGGTACAGGGAGTCAGCGGTGGGTTTTTGTTTCTCAGTGCAGGTTACATTTCCTGAAATGGCTTCCATTTCTTTACACACCAATGCCACAAACTGTTTTGGAACATGAACAAAATATGTTCTGGAATGTATGTGCTCTCTACACATCCATCCTTTTTTATACTTTCCCATGATTAAATACACCTTGAGCTTGAATGCCTCTTTTTGCTACTCTCCATGAAAGGAATAAAATGTTAAAATCTGATGGAACCAGAGCAATTCCCATAATTTCTCATCTGCTCTTACAAGCCGAGTTCCATAGTTTTCTAAGTTTAGAGGAATATCAATTTCTTTATTCTTTTTATTGAACAAGACAGTTTTACCTTGCAGACGTAGTTGCTTCCCTTCATCGCTGGAGGATTGATTGGGAGGGAGCACTCTTGGTTTGTAAAGGTTCTCTGGAGTTGAAAGCTGGGACTTGTCCCCAAGCACCCATTCTTGTTGAATTCCAATCCCTAGTGCTTAGATGAGATTTTTGTTTAAATTATATAAATACACTTTTAAGAAAAGAAAAACATTCTTTGAAGTGACTTCTCACTGCAGCAAACCTTTGCTGTAGAAAAAACCCCTTGATCTTATATGATCTTCAGGTATTTCTCTTAATTTGTCTTGATATGTTTTTTTTTAGTTTTATGTTGTGTTAACTGCTTTCTCCCGTAAATCCCCCTGTAACTGTTATTTTTCTGTACCTTGAGTTTAGTGTGAATGTTTTTTTCAGTGTGTCTGTTCTGCTGCTGAGCTGCAGGGATTTTTTTTTTTTTTCTATTTTTTTGCCAAAACATGGAGGAATTTCAAGTGCGTAGGTAACAGCAAAGAAAAGACTCCCTAGGAAATTTCCTCTGTGAAGTTAGTTTTGGCTCAAATTCCTCTAAACCTGCTGACTTTTCCCTTCATAACCCTTCTGCTTCTCATCTGCTCTTCTTTGGTTTTTGCATTCTTGTTATCTGATTACTTCTGTTAAAAGAGGTAACTGTAGGTTTTGAAGAGGTGTGGGTATGAAAATACAGGAATATAAAGTAGCAAGAGTGTTTTGCTGTGAATATTTCTTACTTACTCTATTTGGAAATAATGTAAGTCATCTTCCCTGCCATAAGAAACATATGTTTGGGGAGGAGTCCATGGCTGAGGCTTTTTTTCATATGAATTAGCAGTATGCAGCAAAATATGACCTAGAAAATACTTGGACTCAGAATGGTAGAGCTGTGAGAGTATCTAGTGTGAATTATCATCAGAAAATAGTACTGCCATCTGATATTAAGGTAATTTTAGTAAGAAATTGCTAACATTTGGATGGAAAAATCACTAAAAAAATAATTTCCAGACCTGTAAGCAGATTGGAAATCAAAGAATACTGTATTTTTGCACCAGATCCAAAACCACGACTGTAAGGAATACTGGGATTTTAATGCAGCATTTTCCTCAGTCCTTACCTCTCTTGGATCATTCAGAGGAGACTGGATTTAATTTTCTGTTCGTGGTGATTTTTTTGATAAAGTATGTATTAAAGGAGAAAGAGGCTGTTTGCAGACTAGAACAATGTAAAGACATTATTTAAACTTTGTTCACCAGAGGAAGCAGAGGTTACTTAAGTCCTCTTGAGGGCTATGCATTGCGTTCTGCTGGGAGTTCTGAATCTTAAGAAAAAAAAAACCCTACAACTGTGTAGGTAACTTTTTTATTTTATTTTTTTAATATCCTTGTTGAAGCAGAGGTTTTGGATTTCTATATTCCCAGTAGCAGGGAAAGTAATCAATAGTCTTCACTTTCTTGTAAAATAAAACACAACTAAAAGGCAAAATTCATATCACACATATTTTTTCTCTGTTTCTCATGTCTTTCATCTCAAACTTCATTCTGTTTTTAGGGGAAAAACAAAGTTAGGCGAGTGAAGACCATTTATGACTGTCAGGCAGATAATGATGATGAACTCACATTTGCTGAAGGAGAGGTAATTATTGTAACTGGTGAAGAGGACCAAGAGTGGTGGGTATGTATCTTTCCCTTTTACAGTTCCACATAATTTCTTTATGACTTTTATAGGAAAGACTCTTTTTCCAAATGTGGAGGGTTTCTTTTTATTTTTGATTGTAGATGGTGGGTTTTCTTTTTGTTTTGCTTTGATATTTGTTTGGTTTCTTTTTTGCCTGAGCTAACAGCCAGCCCATAAACTTCTATTAGAGAAAACCCTTTTATCTGGGAGGGGGAGAGTATGTTAGAACCAGCCCCACTAGGTTTAGCTTTATTACTGGCTAATACAGCACATATTTGCACATGTCCCTCTCTGTAACGCACACAGCTTTTCATTAAATGAAGAAGTGGTGATTTTCACTCCATTTAACAAACTTACACCCTCCATGAAAATGAGGTGTGTGATTATCTTCGGTTTACCCAACGTGTTAAGTTATACCTACAGGGGTTGCTGGAAATCTAAAGAAAAGTTTGTAATTCATGCTATAAGCTGATGGTTTTCTTCCTAAATGAGGGGCAGATAACATTTTCTTTTCCTTCTTCCCGCTCATGTCCGTGTTTCATGCCGTACTCCCCTATTATGGACTGCATATTGTTCAAATGCTGACACCAACTTTTCCTCAACCCCACGTGAAGGCTCCAGCCTTTCCTGACAATCCAGCTCATGTCCCTAAAGCCCTGCTACATCATATTTCCCTACCAAAGAATTATTACTGGGGATAATAAGACAGATTTCATTTGACTGAAACAAATTCTAATTGCAATGCTGCCTGTGATACCCTAATCTAAGTGCAGCACAACCTTTGCTGTTCTGTTTCCAGCTATGTTTTCCTCTCACTCATCATGTAAGCATGGAAGATTTTCAACTGAAAAAAAAAGATTTTCAACTGATATCAAAAGAGCAGTGCCCAGTGAAAAGTGTTTGTGTTGCCCATATCATCTAGTCCGTGATTACTGCTGCATTCCCTGCTGGATCTATTTTGTGAAGTGGCTTCTTAAGCCCCCTGGGGACATGCCCAGCAAGTTCCATGAAGCGCCCCAGTCTGAGTGTTTCTGAGAAGGGAAACAAGGGCTGTTGACTCATATGCTTCAAAACTTTGGCTCTCCAAGCGGAAATGGCCAGCCCTGTATGTTTCCCCTTCCCATTTTGTAAGTTTGTGGAAGAGGAAGGAAGGTACACCATTATTCTCAAAGTAGTGAGCAGCACTGTAGCAGGGTGAGAAAAGGGTTATGTGGTCAGTCAGGGCTGCTGCTCCAGTGCTATTCAACAGTTGTTTATAATTATGCATTTTAAACATGGAAAGTTCATATAAAATATTCCATTATTTTTTAAATTTCTTTGAATAAGTGTGTCAGCTGTTTCTTTATAAAGAATCATTATGCAAAAAATGCAGGAAGTTGTAGCTGAAGGACACTTAATCAGACAACACTGTGATTTGTTATAAACACTAGTATGCACCTAAATCATTTGGTATCATACTAATTCAATGAGAAAAGAGCTGGGCATTCATCACCTTAAGTGAAACATGCCAGTTATCATAAGTAACTTCACAAATACAGCAGACAATTCCCTTCAGTGAGATGTTCAGGATTTATTCACTTAACTAAGATAAGTAGTTTGCAGAGATGTTACTGAAAATCTGCCTATCAGACAGAAAAACCTCAGGCTTCTGTTTTGGTGAGATTGTTGAAATTCAGTGATGTGTGTAAGTTTCCTAAAAAAAAAGTAGGTTTTACTCTTTTTAGATTTTAATTTGCTTAATTTGTCTTATTTATACTATGCTTGTGCAGTTTCATTTTGTTCCTTTACACAAATTCCAGTGCTAACTGAGGTCTGCTTCAGACTGTCCAAGAGGTTGCTGAGGCTCTGTGAGCGGTTCTGCTGCTTTTGAATGAATGCAGTCTGTGAAGTCTGTGTGTACACATGCACATCTATCTATATATGTATATATGTATCTTCTTCTCCTGTGTTGCAGATTGGCCACATTGAAGGACAGCCAGAGAGGAAAGGGGTCTTTCCAGTGTCCTTTGTGCACATTCTGTCAGACTAGTCAAAACAAACAAATCCTAAACTTGAGCATTGCACATTCTTCATGCAAGACGGGCTTTTTAGCAAAAGCGAACGCTGCTGCCTCCCTGTAATCCTGTGCACAATTGTATATATAGCTGCTGTTACAAATTAAGGATTCATTTAAGTTTCACCTCATGAGGTTGAATTATATGTATTGTAAATATACTGTGTTATTCTGCCTTTGCCAGTATTATGGTAGCCTTGGAACCTGGCGCGCCTTATCGGGTTTGTTGAAGCCATCCTGGGCATTTAGCACTTCCATCTCTGTCCGTGCTGTCCCACACGTGTGGACTGCCAGCTTTCCAACATAGGTGGTCTCTGTCACCCACGTAACTGTACAGAAATGACTGTTCCTAATAACTTGGTATTCTCAATATACAACTAGCAGAAAGTTAGAATGAGTGAATGGTTTTGGACAATTTGAAGATCAGTCTGCAGTTCATAAGTGTATGCAGTTTACAGCTATGAAACCCACTTCGATATTTATTTAATATAGTGCTCAGTTAAGTGTAATTATGAAGACAAATATTCACTGACTTTACAGATAACAGTAATGTTTTACAGTGTGCATACAGCATTTCATGTTTATATTATGTGGACCTATGCCAAACTGTGATTGCAGTTCCCCTGTGATATTACCTCACTATAAAAAGTTACAAATTTATTTCATTCGAAAACTTACTTTAATGAAAATTAGTCATATTGTTCTTTAGTAGAGATGTGTGAAATTTGCTGGTTTCTTTCACTGCATTCTTAGTAACCAAGGACTTCTAGCAAATGGTAACTGTTGACATTGTGCATGCATTTAGACGCTTACTTGAAACCTGCCTTTGTACAAAAGTAGTACTGTAGTCATATAGCTACATTTGAGGAAAAGAACATTTTAACTTAATTGCTATTCAGGTTAATGTGAGCTTGCAACAGTATTTGTTTATAGCTAAATTGGCTCTTTGAAAAATGATTTTGTGGATTTTTTCCTCTGTCTTCAACCTTGCTAAAAGTTAGTTACCTAAAATAAATTCTTTAAGTGGCGATATAAGGATAAATTTAAATTATTTTTAATGCTCTAAAAAGTGGAAGCTAAGATGACCTCTTGTGCATTTGATCAGGCTGGTAATGATAGATCTCAGAGCACAAGGATAAGGCTGGTTTTCGTGGAGTTCACCAAACTGTGACAGTAATGGTTGCAACCCAAAGCATGAAGTAACAGACATATGGTCACAAAACTAATTTCTAAGAACATCTTTGGAAGGCTGCATTTGACCTGAGGTTTCTTGAAAGTTGGTATAAAGTTGCATTGCCAGAAAACACTTCAATGTATTACTGGAAACTTTATTTTCCTGTGTCTCTTTCAACATAATTTTTAATCTTCTGAAACATCATGCAGTTGTGTTTTTCCCATGGTTTGTCTGTAGCACGTTCCATGACTTTCATATGTAGTTTTGTATTACTTGCTTTAAGTGTTATTTTGGCTTCATTACCTAGTGCTGCTATTTCAAAGCAGATTGTCTTGGCTGCATGGAAAGATTTTCATTTCATAAAAGCATATCTCAGACTTTCTGAGGGCTTTCATTTCTAATACAGTTTTACAAGACTGTAGTCAGTGAATATTTAATTCTGTTTGTGGTTAATTTAGAAACAAATATCTGTCTAAATCCCACATGAAAAAAAAATGCAAAACATTTATCAACTATTAATGGTCTTATCATTTATTTTTAAAAAATTAATTCCAAAAACAAAAATATGCAATGAGTGATCAAGCCTGCTGGCATCTAATCTTCAGTATTACCAGCTCCAGTATTTCAGACTTTATTCTGTTTTTATGGAAAGGAAGTCAGGTTTAGCATTTATTTAGCATTCCATTTTATCCATTACTACAATGTTTTAAGTTGCATTAAAGAACAAAACCTATTCACTTTTGTGGTCAATTGTATTTTTAAGTGATCTTGAAATAAACTGATAAATGCAAATCATATAAAGAAAACCTAGGCATGTAAAATTATGTAGAGTCAAATGTCTATTCTTTTCTATGCTCTTCAAAATAGTATACATATGCATTTTATAAAATTAAATGAGTTCCATAAGGAACAATAGTTCTGTTTATTCTGGCTTATTGTGGGTCATAAGAAATCTGAAAATGTATGATATTGATTGAGTTTAAGTACAGTATTATATTTGAACTCAATGAGCCACTGTCTGCAATTTTGTATATGACATAGTATTTGGAAAGTCTAAATCTTTATGGAAAATTAGCTGATAAAGGGTTGGGGGGAGGGGCAGGGGAAGGTGCCCCCAGAGGGGGAAGTTTGCTCTGCAGATGATGTCTTATTTACTGTTGAACAACAGTTGCTATTTATTTTTTTATTACATAGTACATCAACGTGTACAGAAATCAGATCTGGTCATGCCACTAGTTAAAATCTTGACTTCTCATTGAATGTTAAGGTAAAACATCAGTACACATGTCTATTCACATGTATTTAATGTGACGGTTTTTGAGTACTGTATGTGTTAATTTCTACTTTTTTAATATTTAAAATTGCTTTTAAATAAATGTATTCAGTTGATCCCAGATATCTGAACGAGGCCCTTTTTGTCAACTGGAATATCTTCTAGGGAGAAAGTCTGGATTCCAAACAGGTAGAACTAAGATATTTGAAATGTTTTCTCTTGAATATAAAGCACTCCTTATATAATGCAATTAAATGTGTATCTCTTTAACAGCTGGTAAATATGGATGCAATTGCCTTTATCTGGAAAACTTTACTTAACTAAAGTTAGCATCAAACCACTTGTTTTGTCCATGGGTTTCGATTGCTTTCTCTCTGGCCTTGACAGACTCTGTGGGCTCCCAGCCCCCTCCGTGTTGTTTCCACAGCAGCCTGTGGGGTCGAAGGAACCATTCACAAACTCTGTCCGTGGGCAGGATCTCCCAGCCCAACAGCAGCTCTCACACCAACTAGAGCAGTACTAATCTTTCCTGGATGGAGTGACTTTGTTGCTTAGAATTTCAGTCATGACCCAGCTTGCAGAGGTTATTTTCCCCCCATCCCTGACTCAGTTCTTGGATGTTTCTCATTTAAGACCCATTCCTGTCAAAGCTATTCCAAAATGAACAAGTCACTTGGAATTGCTAGAAAGCAATGAGAACATCCTTTAGCCAGAGGAAAAGCTGAAGTGTGGAGCTATCAGATCTGGTTTGTATCAAGAATAGTGGCTGCCACAGCACAGGGCTCAGGAGACTGCTGTGGTGAGAACTTCTTCAGACTGGATTGTGGCCCCGGTGTGGTCACTACCGTCATAGAACATCCTGCTTGCTTTGTTTGGGGCTTTCAAATCTGCATAGGCTCAACATGGAGGGGTTGGAGGGGGGGGAAATATGGATGTGGGGCAGGAGAATCAGTCTGGTTAAATATCACGCTCTTTCTCAATTTCTACTATGTCACAATATTTCAGATAACAGCATTCAGAGAGACATTGATTCCAACAGCCTCAGTTCACTTGTCCTACTTGTATTTCGTGTTCCTTCAGTGACATGTATTGATTTATTTTCCTTAGTCAAAACTGAGGTGGATATCTATTATACTTTTGGAGCAGCAGAGAACAAGACAAACGCATGCCCAGAGAACTCCCTTGTTCAAAGTTTCAGTCTCCTTACCCTTTTCCAGGCAAACATAAAGCTCATAGTTAAACAGAAAATTGGCACTCTATACCAGTGAAAGTGGTGCAAATATTAAATACCAAAGAATAAAACAAAGTAGCTCAACAGAAGTAGTAACATAACAGAAAACAAACAGTTCAACCATACAAATCTGATATGTTTTCAGATGCTTCCCCTCCCCAGAACTCTCTAGTTCTGTGTGGTAGTTGACCTGAGTATCCACAGAAAACAACTTTATTTTCCCCTGCTCCACACTGTTACGTAGTTTCATTCCACTCACATCCAGGACTGAGAACCCTTCTGTGCCCTGAAACCTGAAACCAGAACTAGACAGAAGAACAAATGTCCATAAGTAAATGAAGTTCAGCTTCAGGCCTTACATTCCTGCAGAGAGCTTCTCACCTTAAGAATTTAAGGCTCTCCGGGATGCTTTCATTGGACCCTTCAGCCCTTCTGAAACAGCTGGAGGCTTTTCGGGTGGATGAAAAATGCACACACAACTGTAAGATTGTTTCCTCTGCATAGCTGCAAGACAACATTTTTCTTATCTAATACAAACTAACTATTCTAAGTCGTCTTAATGATTCTTTTAGGGCTACACATAACAAGATTTACAGCTCTGTCATCTGCTGAAGGAGTGCTCAGGTTTCTTCTTGAGATAAGCTAAGTGCTGTTTGTCAACTCGTGCTTAGCTGACAGCCCCCTGAGCTGCAGCGGGCACAAAACCTGCACGTCTTGGCTGGTTCTGGTCAGCTGCTGCTCGGGAACAGTAAAAACGATAGTGTGTCATGGTACAGGCTCTGCCTTGTTCCTCTGTAAATTACAGAACAGATCCTCCTGGCTGCAGCAAGGCGGATGTCTGCTCCAGTCCTTTTGTAATGGTGGGGGCAGGGAGGAAAGTTTGTGACAGCTGTCACATCTGCTAAGCTGTCAGAGCGGAGGGGAAGCTGGTCGGTCATTTTCTGCACCACCTAAAGAATGTGTTGAACAAGGTTTAAGCTTACCTGGAACTTTAAATCCAGTGTTGACTCTTATTAATGCTGTTCCTACAAATTTGACCTGGGCTCTTGTAGTGTCTGATCAGAAAAATTCCTTCCCCTTGTGCTTTTTGCTCTTCTCTGAAAGGCAGTGTGGGACTAGGTTTATTTCCACATGGGTCTTTTTTTTCCCCCCCAAGGCCTGAAGATAATGTTGCGCCTCCATTACCACCAGAAATTATGACTCTGATTTTTCTCTCGCAGTCCCATTGAGTGGATCAATCAACCCTGAGCAGTCAAACTGCTCTAAAATGGCTGTATTAGAGGTTGTTTCTCTTATTTAACTTTGTTCACTTCAAAACAGTAGCATTAGGCTTTGGTTTTTGATAACTAATTAATTTCCCCAGTCTTTTCTTCCAGGAATAACTTACTACCTCTGCCTGCAAACTTACAAGCCTAAGTTGCTCTTAAACCTATTTTAGTAAAGTAATGTTTTTCATCTCTCCCTGCTCTCACATCCCTGCTACAGTAGGTGTCAACAGTCCCTCCGAGCTGGGGGGTCTTAGTCCTTAAATAAAATTCAAAAATTTAGGTATCAGAAAGGACTGAAATGTGCGCCTGAACTTCAGACTGAAGGAAAGACAAGGCACCTTAAGCTGAATGCACAAAAAAGGTCAGCAGCTGTTTGGTGATTAAGCAGGGGTTTATTGTGGTTTTCTGTTGGAGCCTGCAGATTTCCTTAATGACCTGACACCAGCAGCCACTTGCTGCTTTAGACACCTCAAAGACAAAGCAGACTTTTTCAAATAAGTAAAGGTTCTACTCCCTGTAATCACTTGTCTATTCGGCATCTATTCCCATCCATGGCTCCAGATCTACATATCCAAATGCCTTCCCTTTATTCACTGTAGGGTTTGAATTCAGAGCTGTAGCCCTATTTTAACAACTGTAGGCAGGAAAGCAAGAGCCCCAGGCAGCTGAGCAGTAAGTGAGCTGCAGCCAGCCACATGCTCTCATTTCAACTGAGACTTTTTGATTGTGTGGAAATCCACCCAGGAACTGGAAAAAAAAAAAAGCCTTGTGGAGCAATTTCAGGACCACTGCGGTAGTTCTGACCTCTGTGGATAGAAGCATGGGGATGAAGGGCAGATTTGTGATCCAGAATATTCCTCAGTCTCTGTCCTCCCCACAGGAACTGGGCCAAGCTCTGCTGAAAGAAACAGGAGAACAAATGTTAACCTGCCTTGATAGGGTGCACAGAGCTGCTTAAAAGTTTGGCAGTCTGGACATCTGGAGAGCAGGAAACATCTTCATCTGAAGTGATGCTGGAAGATAGGGAGTTCCAAGAATTTTGCGGAGTATTGAAATAAATCTGAACTCTACATGTGCTACAAGGTAGAGACATGAGAAGAGCAGGGGACGGAGGCCATCACAAACCACAGCTTTGACACCTTTGAAGGAGTATAAATGACTCCATTGTTGATGTGAAGATCCTGTGAGCACTGCCTCCAGGCTGGCCCTATACTTCCCTGAGGTGTCAAGGTAATGCAGACTCCAGGGAAGTGAAAGTTCCTTGTCCAGGAGAAGCAGCAAGACCTTAGCAAGCAGCACTTGGGGTGGGAGGGCAGCAGGGCAGTGAGACCATCTGGTCAGCATTATGCAAGTAGCTGCTGTAATTGCTGGGTCCTGAGAAGGAGCAGCAGGGCCTGTTCCTCCGTATTTGGCTGTAAGCAAAGAGGTACTGCTGCCCTGTCAAAGCAATCTCTGGCTGCAGCCTCACACAGGACCCAGGTGCACCCTTAGATGTGGTTCTGGCACCCCCACTTCCTCCTTGGAGCAGATCTGGAACAGTCACCTTGCTTAGGGACAGAATATGCTTTAACCTGGCACTTATGCTCCCAGCCAGGCCTGTCTGGATGAGATGCTGCTGTGTCCAGCAGAAAAGCTCCTTCTGTTCCTCCTTCCCTGCCGGGATATGGAGAAATTTGAGGGGGGGGGAGGGGGGAAAGGAACCCAAACAAATAAAAAACCCCATACCAAAAAAAAAA